>CM052283.1:1915611-2139747 GCA_028455765.1 Lasioglossum oenotherae | reverse complement strand
TGATTAAGAATTGCTCAAAAGCTGGAATGATCTGTATCCACTAGACTGTGGATCTTTATGCAAAATAAGGATATTTTGCAAAGATTGTGGGCAACAGGAGGTGAATAAAAAATCACTTCATCCCTCACAAGATTTTTTACATCGAGTACAACGTAACAATATTCTTAGATTTGTCTAATCTTTTACAGTTTTATATTTTACCCAGTCAATTTCTTCATAAATGCATAACAGATCTTTATGCGAGGTGAACATTTTCTTTGGTTCCAATAAACTGGACGTAAACGGACATTGATTTACTTTCGTGATTGGCTTCACGTATTGGAAATTATTCTAATGTTCTTACTGTCTTTCCAACACAATACGATTTTCTAGAAGCACTGCAATTGTAAAGAATTTTTAAGAGCTGCTCAAAGGTATTAGCAAATTTTGAACACGCATACATCCACTACGAATCACTCAACATTGATCGAGTCACGCTCGAACTCCAAGCAGATAAGAATGCGTAAAAAGCGCGTCAACTAGCCCATATCTCACGCGAAACAAATTGCGCTGGTTAAAAACAAAAATGCTGCTTCGTGAATTGATGCGACAAGTGTCCGGCACAAGAGCAACAATTATTCTCACCCGACACCGTCGTCGCAGCGATAATTTTCCGATGACGCGACGGAGCAGCTGACTGCGCGCGCGATTATCGCGTGCGGAGGATCGACACAGCGATCTATCGACCAGGATCTGAGCCGAACAGCTGGAGGAAATGTCACGAGAGAGATCCTGTGTTCGGGTAAAAACTGTACGAGCGATAACGAACGATGCTTATTGGCGGGCGAGCTCGGCTCAATACCGTAACAATGAAGTAATTTAATTGTGGCGGCTCGTTTCCATAAATAGCCTGGCCGATCGCTGGAACAGCGCCACGCACGATGGCCTCTCTCTTTCTCTCCCTCTCTCTCCTTTTCTCTGTTCATTCGACAGTGGGTCGTTTGTCGCGCGACTGTTGCGACAAGGCGCGTCGATGGATCGAACAGCCGATCGGAGATCGAGAGATAAGGGTGCACTTACTCGCGTAACCGGTGCGTTCGGCTCAGAAAAACAGCTGTGACATCCTTCGATCCTGTCGCTGTCGATTTCCCTCTTCGATCAAGATTACCCGCTTCGGCTGGGCCCTGCAAACCAATTAACTTTATCTCCTACCCTCTCCTTATGTCTCTCTTTCCTCTCTTTCATTCCTTGATGTCTACAGTGGCTCCCAAAAATACCGCCACTGCTCTTTATCCTCCACGTACCGAAGAACGATAGAAGAGCTGTAGATTCTATAAACTGCTCTTTATTATCTTACCACTTTATCTACGTGGACCTAATTAACAAGCTGAAGCATCGTTTTGCACGACGGTTTGCTTCAATCATTCTCCGACACGTTCACCGCCGCGAAGATTGCACAATAATTGATATAAAATAAATATAAATTGATATTCAGTGGTATCCACACTTGGAGTTCAATTTTTACTGCAATGTATTATATAAAATAAATCGAGTTTTATTAGAATCGACGAGTATGTTACAAAAATCATTGCTGCGATAAACTACATCTCTTCTATGTTTGTGTATTAAATGATTTGTTAAATACATCGAATGGATTATTTCGAAATTTTTACTTGGCTTCAGGTTCTTAGAATTGTTATTTTGCATAAAACTCTCCATCATTTGCAGTTACATTACGTACATTACGCAATAGAGTCACAACTAAATCGTGAAAAGCCGAATACAGAAGCTTCTCGGTGCAAGAACGCGAGAGATAAGCATCGTCGGTGTCTTATTTTTGCGAGCCACTGTATGTGCACGCTCGTGCGCGCGTGCGCGCTCCTTATGCAAATTCATTACGGGTCGGGGAATCGCATCTGCGAAATTGTTGGTGTTGCGCGAGCAGCAACGCGGCGGCTGTTACTTTTACCCGGTAGCATTTTTCGCGATCCCGAGGTAAACAAGTATTTACCGTTATGATCGAGAGCGCTCTTGTTAACCGGTCGCCGGTGTCGCGACATTCTTCGCCGATAAGTTGGCCGAGAGCTAATCGGATTCAATTAATTGCTACATAATTTCGTAATTGGCTGACGACGCGCGACGACGAGAAACCGGTAAGATTTATGGCTGTTCACGGTGTCGAACCGATCTCTCCGATCATTGATATCTAAGATAAATACGTTTCACTTGATAAATTCGTTCTTTGACATCGAGACCCCAAGGCGAATTAATCGAATCAATCTAGCGGTGGAAAGTGTATCAAACTATGTGTAAAATACATAAATGTATTTTATTTATTCAATCAGTAGGTGAAATGCGAAGCAAGAAAATTATTAGAACACTTGAACAACATAGGTACATTATTTTCAACTTATTGGAATTATTAGAGGAAGAAACAAATTTCTATCTGACTCCTGTTTCTTGCAATTAATAATGCAAATGTTTATTTTAAAACTGTTCGGCATTGATTGTGGGCAGAGGTGGGCATTATTTGGCGAAAGAAATATTTCAAATACTAGTTATTATTTTAGATTTTATTTTGCTGAAAGAATATAGTGTTTTAAATAAGATATACAATTTTGGAAATGAAATATTTCTATTTTAACAATCTGAACCTCAAAATAAAATATTTCTATTTCAACAATTCGATTCTCAAAATAAAATATTTCTATTTTAACAATCTGAAACACGAAATAAAATATTTCACTTTTTGCATTGTTATACATAATACTCTGAGAAACCGCATAAACATACAGTCAATCTTATCGTTAGAAAACGATTTACACTCATAGATGTACTGAATTCGAACCATGATTTTCAGCGATAATATTTGGAATTAAAATTGAAAATAAAGACAAAATATAAATATCTTCAATACTCTTTAAATAAAATACTTTTTTTTCAAATACATTACAGCCACAAATAAATTATTGTATTTCCAAAAATTACTGCATCAAATAAAATATTTTATTTTCAAAAAAAAATTACTGCATCAAATAAAATATTTTATTTTCAAAGTTGTACACATACTTTAAAATAAATAGGATTATTTACCATTTACTATTTAAAGTACTATTTTACCCAGCTCTGATTGTGGGATTCAGGAATAAAATAAAAATTGATTTCATCCCTCAATGACCTTGTTACATCGTAAACAACATTACTAATCTTTTACTGTTTTATAATTCATTCAACCAACTGCTTCATGAATGCATAAACATCCCCAGTATACTAATAACAAGACCGCGAGTCTTTGTGCAAAATAAAAAATGTTCGCATTGATTGCAAGACACAAGAGCCAAATAAAAATTGCATTCTTGTCTCAATTATTCTATTAAGCTGAAAATGATATATTGACGTCCTTAAATATTTCTGACGTGTCTACTGCTTTAAATTGTGCGTACCCATCTTTGCCATAAATGCACAAAATCCGCAGTCTACTAGTACCAATGGTTAGTTGATAATCGTTGATATGTCTCATCGCGACATTAAGCTCTGAACACAAAGTTCTCGAAGATGTCGCATAACGCGAGGACCAAACTGTGAAACAAGCTTTCGAAACTCACGAAGTTCCATTACATCGAAGGTATTCAAGGAAATCGAACTCGACACGGTGCGGCGCGGCAGGAAAATCGAGAGTCCCGCACCGAAGAGAGCGACTCTCCACCATCCATCTTCAGCCGTTCCCTCTAATAAAAAGCAGCACGAAAGACAGGGTCTTGGCAAATTGTTTTTTTACGGCTTTATTTATACAAGGGGCGGAGCAGGATGTCGTGCCTCGAGGGTCGAAATGAACCCACGTCCACGGTATTTTTCCCTGTGAAACGAGCCCGGTCGACTCGAATCGAACGCTATCGACTGCGTCTACCTAGACGAGGAATCGAGACCGACGTCGATGATAAACATTCTTTTTTCCCCTTTCGGTGGATCTGGAAATGCTGCATTCCGTGTCGTCTTTGCACGAATTTAAAAATGCTGTGGGATGTTCATTTGATCACAAAGTTGTTGTTGCAAGCTGTTCGCTTTTAATTCAAATCTTTCATGCGCCGTGTTTGAGATTAATTAATTACTTGTATGATGATATAAATGCACAGATTAGAATTCATACATTCAAGGGGGTAGAATAAATTCAACACACTGCATTGTAGTTCTGGATCACGGTGAAATCCACGAACGTAATCGCCGCTGGCCATGACTGTCATCGAGGCTCGTTAAAAGGCCCTTATTAGGAGAAATTCTGATCGCAGTCGAGATTCGCGGCTAATGAAAAGGTATCGGAGTCGACAACGCGAATAAGAAGAAAAAGAAGAAATCGTCGGATCGTTTATCGTGCTGGGAATCCGATCGGTTTCCGGATCACCGGTCGAATCGCATCGGAACGCTCTCGGGGTTCGAATTTGCTTATCTGTCCGTCGGACGAGCTGCGAACGCGGCCACCAGAATGCAATTAACAGGAAGAACGTCGGTCCTCCTTTAATTTCGGCTCGCGTGCGTACGAAAACGAGGCACGCCAGGAAGCCGCCGGTTTAGATAAGATCTAGACGAGCAGAGGCCCCTAAGTACATCTCCCCATCCGAGTCGTTACACCCCATAAAACGTACCCCCGCGCGCAATAACCGACGCCGACCCTCCTTCTTTTATTCGCCCCGTGATTCCGCGGTGTCCTTTGCAAATGATGCGCGGACGCTTCGCAAATACCGCCGGGGAAATATTGATACCCAATCCTGTCGATAGTTTTCGATTGCTAAACCATCGATAGCTGTCCGCTGTTGATGACAGTGGCGGTGTACAACGCCGGGGTGGCTCGTGTTCAATCCTGGTGAAAAATCATCTGTGCAAGAGTCAAATTTTCCGTTGGTTTCGCACTCTAAACTTTGATTGTTTTTAACTTCCCATCACAAACTAGCATATGTAATTTCAATCAATTTTCACGACCGCATCTTTATACTTTTCATATTTATATTTCTAATTCATATATTTCTTGTTTCGAGATATTTGACGGAAAAGGATATTGACACTAAACGAATTCCATATATAATGTTGGAATAACAAGCACTATCTAACGGTTGATTTTTGACGATATCGTAGAAATGACATTGAATTAATTTCGTTTCAAATATCGTGACGTGAAATAACTGATAAACTCATTTCTTTTTTTTAATTTTGACAGACCACTTTCATAATTATGGGCACAACAGTACAATAAAAACGTGTCGAACAAAACTTGTAGATCTACATAGAAGACGGAGTGACCTAAAGATCTATAATTTCTCCCTCATCTGAACAGAGCCGGGTGGCTTTGTGATTAGTTCGAGTAAAGGAGGTTCCACCGTTGAAACGATGCTCGAGTCATCGACGAGTGTTTATGATTCGATAAATCGTTGAAGGTACCGGCAATTTCGAGTTGGAAGCAGCTATACTATAGGGATCCTGGTCGTAACAATGAGAATTGCAGGCGAAGGTCTCCTCGGAAGCATTCTCATCGTTATTCCCCGAGGATCCGGGGTAGTCGAAGTTTTCTCGTTTTTCGGGGCTCGTTTCGTAAGGAACGAGCCACGGCTCGATATCGAGTAGGCTCGGAGGAAATAAACTCGAAGGACTCGGTGCTGGTATTACCACGTCCGGAATCCCCTGAAATATGGAAATGCCGTGAGGGTGAACGCCACCCTTTTTTCGACCGCGCCGCCTCCTTCTCGTTTCATCCCTCCGGCTAGCTTTCTCTCTCTCTTTCTCTACTTCTCCTGTTTTCTCTCTTTCTGAGCGCGCAACCTGACCCACCGGCAAACTTTGTTCGTCCTTGCTCGATATTGGATTTGCACACCGGGTAAATGTGCCGGCGCGGCGCTCAGACGCGAGGCCGAGGTGGCGTCTCGACCGGAACATATTGTTGTTTCGTATTTGCGCTGAAACGGCCGGAAACTTCTTCCGACGGGGAAGAACGTCTGCCGGTGGTTATTAACCCTTGGCTCGGGCTTTCCGGTCAATGTCGTCAGCTGCTGTCTCTTCGAATCTGTGGATTTGCACGCCCCTTCTCACTGCCCTGCATAATTCAAGTTGCAAATCACTGTGATCGAAGCGCTGATTTTTATGCACATTTTCATTGCTTTTCCGTAATGTAGTTATCACGAACCGTTGAAGACCTTTGTGCAGAATAAAAATGTTCTGCATCTGTTCCCTCCTTGAATAATTTCAGGATAGAAAGAGCCACATGAACGCTCTCTCATGAATTGAATGGAAACCTCGAATAAGGGTCTGTGTTTAAATTGAACGAGCGATTTTGGCTTTCGGAAAAAAAATGAACGGCACAGGTTTCCATAGTGCACGCCAGGCGATAAATGGCGGATAGCCGGAGGCGTCTTTGTCGAGACGCTGAAGCCGACATAGCGGGAAGCATGAAAGCGTCGCGGAGGAGGCAAGAGTCTTATCGGTGTTCTCTCGTAGAAGAAGCAGAGAGTAAAGAGGAACGAGGGCTTCCTCCTCGCCCTTCGTATAAGCCGTTTCCTGTCTCCCCGGCTCTTTGACCGCCCTTTCGTCCCGCGTCTCTCTTCATGGCCTATATTCGAATCGAGCGGACGAGCCAGACACACTGCTGGAACGGTGTCGCGCCCGCGCACACCTGGACGACACCTTCCTGCTCAAATTTTCCTGAGAAAATTCCCAAAGAATTGCTCGAGTCACGTGAAAGTCGCGGAAAATTAGAACAGCTTACTCCGGAATAATTTAATAACAAGACAAGATTCATCGTAGCAATTACGTTTGTGAATGAAATTGTCCGTGTTGCGTCGGGAGACATTTTGATTTGAATATTGCCGCCATGTCGCGTATACAATTAGTCGGCGACGTCTCGGGATTAATTCCATTTCCGGTGGTCGAGCGTCCTGTGATCGCGTGATCCATCTTTCGCGGTTGTTATCCGTCGCGGCGTCCGCGGGGCAACATCAAACGCGTTTCGTTACACCTGGACGCAAATTGCATCGTTTAGGGGCTGTTCGATTTATTTATTGCTCGGAAAGGAACGACCGGCGCCAGGCTGTCCGAGACGCGTCCAGCCGCCGCTGGGAATAAATCAAGATTTTAATAACTTCCTCTCCTTTATGGAAAAGACCGGCGAAGAAGCTGGCCGACGAGTGGTATACGTTTGCTCTCTTTCCGCAGAAGAGGTTCGCGATTCTCAGGAACTCTGTCGCGTGTTAAAAGTTCGCGCGGATTAGCCGGTGGCTCCTCCTCGAACCTCTCGCTCGGTCCTTGCACTTTTCCCGGGCCGGGAACGAGTTCTCTCGCCGAGTTCTATCTCGCGAGCACACGCGAGATAGTCGACGAGTGTGCCACGTGAAGCTTCTGCGCCATCGAACCGGGTCGAGCAGGTTTCTGACGCTGCAAAGGGACGATTAGCTGACCGAGGATCCTTGAGCGAAATGATATTCAGGCCTCTCAGCGAAGAAGACTGTATCTGACGTAAAATTGTCTGCCACGTTGAAGATTTCTTTCTGCCGTGAACATCATTCTCTTCCGCGATCTAAAATTTATTTCCGGAGCGTTTGCTTCCGAGGCAACACCATCTTCCAGCGCCTTCTTCCAGCGATTTAAATTTTGGATTTGGTTCAACTAGCATGTTCGAAACACTGTGCATCGCTGCAGCAAGAGGTTTCCCCGCAGGTAGCGAGGTGCAGTCGGATAGAAGCTCCGCTGGCTCGAAGGTGGCGCAAAAGCGTGGAAAACGGGTCGGACTGAAGGAAGGGCGGAGGACAGAACGTGAGAGAGAAAGAGAGGCATAACCCGTGTGTGGAAGTGGAAAAGGGTCCTCGTGATATCTCGCTTCCGCACCATCCTACGGGCAAAGTAGCGCACGTAGCGCCTGAAGGGTGCTTCTCCTCCTTTTTTTCACCCCGTTCCCCTCCACATCGCCGTCACCGGGCCCTTCTCCTTTCGTCCTACCCCCCCTTACGTCAACCCGCCCTGCTGCCAACCCCCCTTTCTGTCTTTCTCATCCTCTTTTTCCCGTTTTCCTCGTTTCTGTCTCCGTTCGCGTCTCTCTCACTGCTTATTTTCCTTTTCTCGGTTAGCGATGGGCTCGAGCTGCTCCCAATTAAGGTTCAATCATCCCCAATGTCGTCCTACACCAGCAAGTATTAATCAGGGGACGAGTGAAGGGTTAAATTTCTTGGCTTCATTAGAAACCGCGAAGATAAAGAATTCTACAAGATTGCAGTGATCCAATTCATGAGATTTAACTTTGGATCTTTGATACTCTAATGAAATTTGTGGCTGAGTGAGGTGACTGAGAAATTGTCATTCGCTCAATGGTCAATCTGGCAGTCTCTGGAATCTTTGTCACAAATCTGACTCCACATTGTAGAGCAAGGAGTTCACAGCGAACTAGAGAACGAAGAGATCAATGCCAATCGATCTCGATTTACTCAATATCAAAAGATCGCGAAGGGTCGATCGTGATAGTAGTGTTTCTTCACCCCCTCTCTCGTCTCGCTCTCTCGCGCTCCCTGCCCTATTTCTCTCCGTCTCAATCGTTCTCCAACCCCCTCTCTCCGTACACCATCCACGATCGTTCCCTCTCGCTTCAGCAGCCCTCGCATCCCCTCCTTCTTCTCTCTCTTTCTCTATGTCTCTTGCACACACGCGCCAGCGGACCCTCTCACTCTCTCACGTCGAGAACCCCACAATACCGTTCCCGACCTGGTCGATACGTCTAGTACACCGCCCCCGAGCGGCTTTCGCCCATCCCCTCCGCACCCCTAACCAACCCTAGCCACCCCCTACACCCCCGCAAGCCTCTTCCGTTGGTCGCGCGTCTGTTCTCGCGTGTTCGCGCACGCCGTAACACACCGCGAACAGCTTTTCGACTCGAAATTTTCGCCGGCGAAATGACGTATGGCAGCGGAGATAGAGATAGAGAGAGAGAGAGAGAGACTCGAGGATGTTCATGATACCTCGATCTACGGGGCTCGAGACTCCGGGGGATCTCGGGATTCGATCGTGTGGAAGTAAGTGTCCCTGTAAAGATGGAGCGCCGTTCGTTCAACCCAGAAGTCGATTGACGTGACGCTGTTCTATAGCTTCCCCGATGAATTGAAATATCATTTTTTCCCCGATGTTCCTCCGCCGTCTCCTAGCATATAGCCTAACTCCACCGTGGGACACGTGGCTTCGCATTTCAAACTCTAGAGCACCTAACATTTCCGTGGACTTATATCTGCGCTTAAGAATAATTTCAGCTTGAAGTTTTGATCACTAATACTTTGACATAGGACATCGGTTCAATTGCATTACTTTTTGTTCGCCTTCCGAATTTGTTTTCATGATTTTTCTTTTCTGATGGATACATCACGAGCTCAATTAGTGTATAAACTCAAATTTTTTGAAATTGTGGCATGCGGCGTGTTTCCTTGCAACCACAGATACATCTGTACTTATACCTGTAATCGAGCTTTATAGTATAGGATTTACGTACTTACCAGGAAAAAGTCATGAAAACACATTCGAAAGGCTCCGTAAAATAATGTAATTTAATTTTAAACAGCAATATCTGGAGAGTGAAAGTATGTGACATGCGGCGTTCTTTGTGACAACCACAAAGAGTTAGTTGTGAGTTATATTGTTATGCTTGTCGAGCACATTGCGAGCCTTCGACGGACAACGCAGCGAAGGGTCGCAAAAGATAAGTGCTCCTCCTCCGGTCAATAAAGAATATCGGTTTATTAGAATACGCCTTGTTATTGAAGCGAGGGACGCCTCTAACCCGCAACAATATGATTTAGATTTGCGTGGAGTGGAAAACCTGTAGGAATGATGTCCGGAGGCATTGGACCGTCGAATCGGAGCGAAACGCGATTATCAAGGGCCAGATTGGCCAATTGAGGAGGTCGCATACGGAAGCGGTCGCGTGGCTACCAATAAGCGTCGGCGAGCGATTCTTTTTGTTGGTTTGCTCGTTCGGCTAATGAACCGCCATGCTCGACGCCCACCGCGTCCGGTCTCGAAAGTTTAATTCCGAGCCGACTGCTAATCTCGGGGCTAATAGAATGTCTTTATCAGCGATCGAGATCGCACGCTCGATTACTCCCGATAGCACGGCGGGCCTGATCGTACGTACGTACGTATACGCGGCCGTTTTCTTTCGCAACCTCTCTCGCGAGTTTCGTTTCGCAACCGAGGCTCCCAGTCCGTGATTTCGAGCCGTGTCCGCGCTCGGCAAGCTGGAATTCGTTCGCGGTCCTGTGCAACCGACCGGCGAAACCGATTTTCTCTCGCCCGGTGAAAAATCGGCGGCTTCGAACAACGTGGTACGCGATTATTTAAATTAGCGCACCGCGGCTGTTATTAGACCGCGGATTTATGCCACTGGAAATCTCGTGGATCCAGAAATCGATGTGGTAAACGATTCAATAAAGCTCAATGATTCTCTGCTTTCATAATTTTCGCTTTTTTGTCGCGGAGGATTTTCTTTCACGAAATAAAGACAATATTAGTGGCCGAGGCTTTCGCCGGCGCCGCGCGCAGCTTCCGTCGCGATAATGATAATTGGCGGCGTATCGATCAGCGGCCGGTACAGAGCGGCTACTCGCCGAGTCTCTCTGCCAGCATGATCACGCGGACGCGAGGGAATCAGTCGGCGAACGTCCGAGTCAGAAATGCCTGCACGCTGGAGATCGGAAATTCCGAAACAAAAATGTCCAATTAGGTCGAGGGTGTGTTGTTTCCCGACACTCAAATTAGTGAGCCAGACCTTTGGACCATTAAAAAAGTAGGTCTGACCTCTGGATTAGATATAGGTAGAGATTGTCTTATGGCACACTGCCTTGGCTTCGTTGAAATCAGGGGCAACGATACCACGCCCCTCCAGGTCATGTTCCGTAGGAGAAGGAAGGAAACCACGCCTCTCGGTCACTCCGAAAAGGAAGGGCAACGAAACTTCTTGAAGCACTTTCGTTTTAAAGAATCAAGAAACGATGTCCCTTGAACCACAATATGAAGCAAAGAAACCATTCCTTTCTGGGCACTCTAAAGAGGAGGAGCAACGAAGTCACGCCTCTCGAGGCACTTTCAACACGAAAGTAAAGTAAACTACGCCCTCAGATCTCTTTCTAAAAGCGGAGCAAGGAAACCACGCCTCTGGGGCAGTCTAAATTCAGGGAGAACGAAACCACGCCTCTAGAGGCACTCTGAATGCACATAGGAGATAGACAGTTGCCCCGTCGTAAAATCGAGGCCCTCTCTTGTTCCACGGGGAAGTTATCGAGGTAAATTCACGTGCGATAGCTCGATTACACGGCACAAGGTGGAGAGAGCGTCTTTTAATCTCGTCCCCGGCTGGAAATAGGCGACGCTCGCTTTGTAGTCCCGCCGTTCGCGCACTGGGGAACTCTTGTAACTGCATTGTATCGCATTCCTCGCTCGCAGCAACACCACCTACGTCTTTGACCTCCTCGCTCCGCGGCCTTTTCCTCAATTACAACTCGTAACCGGCTGTATTCGCCGTTTCCGCGTGCACGTTTCGCAGACGTGGAGAGCCCTCGATGCCGCTTCCGGGTGGTTCTCTCGCTGATTTATAGACGCGGCAGGCTTCGGCGGTTGTCGTTCGCTTTGAGAATCGTGAATCGCGCACCGCGGCTCTCGGCGAATCGATACTCCCGCGGATGTTACCTGGCTTAGCGGCGCATAGCGCGACCGAGGCTGGCGAAGAAAACACGCCACGCTTTTAGGACAGTCCCCGTAATAAGGTTGACGAGGACACGCGAGCACGTAGCCGCACGGGGCAGACCATGCTAGCGAGCCTCGAGAGCACATAACCGCTGCGTCAGCGCCGCTAATGATGCGAACGATGGAGGAAAGCTGATTTATGTCGAGCCACGAGCGAGTCGCGGACCACGCCAGCTCTACCCGGCCCTGGCTTGTTCGCCTAAATTCAATAATTATTCACCTGGACGACGCTTTTTTCTTAGCCAGACAACTTTTCCTCGCGATTTAACTCGAACCGCTTCATGTTGCTTCCGTGAAACGGAGCGAGATGTCAACGTCGTCCGAAGAGAACGCTGTTAATACAGAATGCCGTGCTTGATCATCCTTACGATCATCATTAGGAACAATTAGAAGTTTCAAAGTTTCAGTTCGGTTGGAAATTTGGGTAGCAGCGAGACAAAGCATCCGCGATCCACGGGTCCGTTGATTCCGGCGCGTGGTGGGTCGGTCCAGAAAGCGGGCGCTGCTAATTATCCGCGACGCTAAACGAGCTCGCTCGGTTTTATAATGGACGCCTCGAAGCGCAGGGCGCGGCGGAGGCGTCGCGGACAATGCCGCTTGTATATTAATTAAGTAACTGCAGTGACATCGTTGCGCCTAATTGCTATTCGCGCCGCCACCGTCGCCTTACTTGCTTCGTCCTGAAACACGCGTCCTGAACGCGTGCGTATCGAATGGGTAGCTTGTTGAGGAGTCGTTTAAAAGAACGTCTCAATCGCTGTGCGATAAGAGTCGCTCGTAATCCAAGGTGCGATCGACTTCTTAAGAATAGCCGCAGTTTCCGTCCCCGCGCGAAGAGCTAAATCCTCGCGTTCGCGTCATTTCGGAGGCCGTAGATCTTGGTCGCGAGCCGAAGGATAAACGTAAACGCGGGATTCCGAGCGTTTATGCAGTCGGCGGCCGACCCACGCGAACGACCATCGAGTGTACCACTTTCTTGCACTAATATTATGCATTCTATGCACGCCCACCGACCTCCTCCTACGCCGAATCCTGATTTATCTCGGCCCGCGGATATCTGAAACACGAATTTCAGGTATGCCGGCCTGCGGCGAAGTTTATCCGGGTTTGATTTTGGCTATTTTTATCGCGGCAAGAATTAATCGTTTGCGGATGCATGTTCCTTCTATTATACTGCACATGTGTAAGAACAAATTGCATCGTGGTCCACTGCCTTGACTCCGTTGAGAGCAAGAGCAACGAAATCACGCCCCTCGGAGCATTCTACGCGCAGAGGAAAAATAAACCACGCCTTCCACAGCAATTTACGCCCCTCTGGGCACTCTATGCGTAAAGAGCAATGGAACCACGCCTCTTAAAACACTCTAATCAAACAAACTGTGCATTTCCGATTCTGTTGTGTTTTTTAGAGGATCTAGGGGTTGCTAAAGCAGCGAGTAGAGCATGAACGACGAGTTGACGCGTCTCGTGTGCAGGCGAGGTTAAACCGCGGCCGTCATTCCCGAAAATCCCCGACGCACATTAACGGGCGTCGACGATGCGTCGGGCGAGGTAAGCCCCGTATTGCTATGGCTTCCGGGGGCGTCCCGGTGCCATCGAGGTTATGCGGACGGTAGTCTTATGAGCATTCCATGGGCTACGGTCTCCAGACATATGGCGTCGTGGCCGCTGCACGATGCTCATTCCTCGCGTGTCAACGGGCCCTTGTGTGTATAGAGTGTAGAGGGTCGGGGATATATCCACGGGGTCTGAACCCTCGTGAAAACGTCCTGGTCCGAAGGGTCGCGCGACGTCACCCGATCGAGACTCTCGACACGGCCGTCGTCGTCTCATAGCGTTCTTATCCACCAGCAACACCACCACCGGGTTATGTAATTCAATTAAGACGCCGGCGTCGAATAAAAAGCGTCCGGGTTACGCAACTCGCCACTCCCGGCGATTGATTAATCAAAGGGGTCGTTGGTTTGCGCTTAAACGTTCCGGCCGCGTGGGATAAGGATACGACGAGTCTCGCTCACGAAATGTGCGTGCGTCAGCTCTCTTAAACGCCGCGCGATGCCAGGCGATATCGCTCGCGATATTACTCCTCGTTTCATTTTTTACGAAGTGTTATTTTAATGGGCCAGAAACGATAGTTAATATCATCTCCGTTCGTTCCACCTTATGCGTAGCGTGCGCCGCATCGAACGCTTTTAAACGCGGGCGGAAGTTGCGTGGTAAACGTAATCGTCTCGAGCTATTGAGAAGCTAGATTGCGAATGCTAATGTAGGTTCTTCTTTAAAACTCATCTTGGGCCTGGTGAGCTCAATGAGCTCTTGATACACGGAACAAAAAAGCCACGCCCCCAAACCAATCTAAATAGAGAGAGAGAGGAAAGAAAGCACGCCCCCAAGGCACTCTAAACGTAGAGAGCACAGAAACCACGCCCCCGGGAGCACTTTTAAAAATCGAAAATCCATCCGAAGGCTATTCCGCGATCTAAAAAATTAGTTTTAGAGAATTGATACTTATGGCGGACGTGCATCGTCGCAACGAGATGGCCGATAGCAATATCGTTGATCCAAGGTCCGGCCAAGGCGATCGGCTGATAAATTCTCGGTGTTTAAAGTCGTCGAGCGTGCACCGGATCGATTTGTGGAGCGTTCTCGAGGAGGAGACGTCGCGGCTCGATCAGAGGACGCAAGGTGCACGTCGATCGACGACTAGGACGCGATTCGATTCGAGTCGCAGCGAGGCAAGGCGAGGCGAAAGCAGTTACAAATGGGAGTCGTATCGCGTACGCCGATATCTCGTTAAGGACGTATCATCGGGACTTATCGTGTGCGTGCGTGCCGGAGGAGTAGCTTGTCGCGTATTCGCATGCAAGTAAGTCAATGCGTCGCAGCTGACCCGACTTAGCCGCGCTGAATCGTTATCGCCTGCCTCCTAACCGGTAATTACAGGTGCCACCGGCCGAAACCACCTGTTACCTGCGACAAGTTGCGAACGGTGGTGCGGCGCCCGCACTCGCGCCACGTCGCGGGCCATTTTTTCAAAAATACGCCCGTTCCTCGTAACTTTTCTGCTTATTGAAAACCGCGAAGGCAGCTGAGCTGACCAACCAGCACACGAGTGAACGTTGCGCGCTCGAAACAACAAGTTTCGAGACAATGGTTGCGAAACGTGTCTGCAATCTCTCAGGAAACTCCAAAGAACATTGAAGAAAATTCTCTACCGTCGCATGCAAATTGTGTCTCTTCGAGGGGCTCTTCGCAAAGAAAATGTCCAGAGTCGTGCGAACAGTTTTAGCTCGGTAAGGCGATCCGACGAAGCTGTTTGCAAACTGTGACGAAGACGTGTCGACGGACCCGACCGCCGACGAGGAAAAACAATCGCTTTCGCGCAACGAGAACGAGAACGAGACGCGGCCCGACCGGAACGAATCCGAAACAAAGAAACCACTTTGTCCCGTGCCGCGCGTATTTATCCACTGAATCACCGCGAACGACTTATTATCCTCGTTAAGCAAGCCGCGGGAGGAGGAAGACAGAGGGAACGAGGGGAAGAGAAGAAGGAGAAGAGAGTGTCAGGTGGAGCGAGGGACGCGAAGAACCACGGGGAATTCTTGCTCGAGACGCGTCCCCGTGAAAAACCCTCGGGGGAAAAACGCGAGCCGAGCAAACTGGAACAAATTCGCGACGCCGTCTACGGCTCGCGGAATCGATCCCCGCGATGCCCTTTTTCGGGAGAAAGTAACGAGCTACGGGACACCGGGTAAAAAATTCCTGTTCGCGTCATCGTCCTTTCTTCTGCCCCTTTTCTTTCCACGTCGCCGGGTCTCTTTCAATCTTCTGCACATTTTTCCAACTCGCCTGTCCAACGTACGCATTCGAGAAAATGCTCGATAAAATCTGTGGTCTCGTCTAAACATTCATCTTTTCGTATTGCCAATGTTAACGTTCGCGTTAAGACACACGAACGAATAGATTGGACGCTGAAGCATGCCAGAAAGCGGGCGAACAAATGGAGCAACGGTTGAACGTCCCGAATCAATGAATTGGAACTTATCTACGATGTTGGTTTAATCAGTTCCACTTTATTGGATTGAACGACTGAATAGGTTGCATATGTTGCAGTCTCTAAACATGTGCTCAATGCAAAGATACCTGTCGATCAAACAGCGTCGCCCGTTGCAAAACTAGAATGCGTTGCACAATTCCCTGTCCAAATGTAAAAGTTCGTAGCTGTCGTTCTTGATTCGTAGAAACCGAAATAGTCGAGAGTCACCGTGACGGGTTTGAATCTCCAGCCACAGTTCCGTCGACTAAATTGGATTGAATTCTGTCATTCATGTCGCTTTTGACTTGCAGAATCCCGGAAAAGTCGACAGTGTGTTCGCTGCGACCAATTTGAACGTTGCAGTCACGGTTTCAACTGAATTGATCGAATGCTATCGAGTGTTTTAGGAGACTTTGTTGGTAGGTCCACGGTAATTTCCCATCGTATTGTTTCAAGCTTTTAAGCAGACGACGATCGCGTGTTCCGTCCGCTGCAACAACGAGAAAAGAACGAGAATGAAAGCGAGTTCGCCTCGTCCGTCTCAGAATGTACCGTTAGCGTCATTCCGATTCGCGACGACGGTCGTTTTAGGCATTTCCGATCGGAAGACAGGGTATCAGCGGTCGCTCGCCGCGCCGGGGTTTTACTGTTAGTCAGCTAACCACGGAAGACAAAGGCTGGCTTCGTGGCCACGCTCATTGCGAATGAAAGCCGCGACGTCCACGCGGATACAACCTCTTCTGCATTCTCTCCGCTCCTCTCCGAACCGTTTCTTTGACTTTGATCTTTTATTCGGACTCTCGCTCGCCAGCTACCGAGAACGAATTCCCCGCTGTCGACGCATCGAAAGAGCTGCCAGTTCTCGAACAAGGTTGTTCACCGATTTCTTTAAACATGTATTTTCCGTGGTATTTTATCTATTTTATCTAGATGTTGCACGTGATTTCATGACACCAAGAGTTTTGTTCTCAGCTCTTTGTTTCGAATTCAAGCAGTTAGCACGTTTAGAAAACTGAACAAAGGGACAAAAATTTATTTAGTCGAAATAAAGGGACCCCTCGCGTCCTGTTTCGAGCATGATCGATACCGGAAGCTTAGGGCAGTCTCCTCTGCTCTCGCGGCCCACGCGATCCTCTCTCTTTCTTCTGCTGGCCATTCTTCCGGCGAATCTCCATGACAAAGGGTCAAATTAGCCAAACGTTTTATCGCGTTCATCTTCGTCCCGGACTCATTCTCTTTCTTCGCGGGGCCTCGCGCGAATTAGCGTCCGGAAATTATCATAAATTATTAGCTTTCGTCTCGTGCCGGGAATACACGGCATCGTCGTCACGGCACCGGGGTCTCGAGCGTGCCCGGTATTTCCATATTTATGCTCGATCCCGCGGACACAGGAAAAAACGCTGAGAGAGAGAGGGAGAGAGAGGGACAGGAAGGAAGCAGCCTTGAAACATCGAGGGTGGTTTTACGCGCGGCTCGCCTCACCTTCGCCTCTGAATTATTCACCGGACCCCTCTCCTCTTAATTTCGCACGGAAACTCCCTATTCCCGGCGCCGGGATTTTCCTTTTTATTTCGAGACGCCAGAGTATCCTACTTTCGGGTTATCTCTTCGCTCTTCAAGATCTTCTTCCTCCCCGGGATCTCATTGTTGTCGGACAACAGGGCTCTGCACAGACTCTAGTTACTGACTGTGGCTCTTCTGACCCACTATTTTTCATCCCTCTGGCTCTCAGTGCTGTCTTACAAGGTATTGGACTTCTCTTTTTTTTAGAAAAGTGTACATAAATCTTGCGGTACATACCCGGTACTAAAAACCCGCAACACCATTTCTTCTTCGCTAACAATACTTCTTAAGTCTGGCGAACACCTGTGACATCTTCAATTTCTAAAGATGAAAAATCAATTAGTTAACCGTGCCGCGTTTCTAACGCGCTCTGCTGTCAAAGCAGCGTTAAAAAATGTATACAAAAGAAAAATATTCACTCGATTGCCATAACAATACTCGTGGATTGTATGGTATGAATGTTGTATAAACAGAACGATTGTCATACTGACTAATCCATATTCGAGACAGTCTGTCGTGTGTATATACTCGGTGAACAAAGAGAGGTTTCGCAGTAATATATCATAGTAAAGACATTGCAACTGGTATTAATATATAAACGTAATTAAGAATTTATTAATAAGTTCGCGAGCGCGCCGGCGTACCGTTAACGATCGTCCGTTTCCTTGAGGATTTCGAGGTCTGGTCGAGAATGGTATGGACGAAGGCAACAGCAGCGTCTAGAACGGTCAACCTTCTCCCGACACGGAATCGAAGAACGTTATAAAACGATGATTGTAATTCTCAAGGAGGCTCTTCGAGCGCCTCGGGATCATTCCGCATCGGTGGAAAGGTCCTCTAAGCGTCCGACACCCGAGAAACTGGAGTCTCTTATCAGGATTAAGTTCGCTTAATTGCGCCCGTAATTATGAAAGTGGTCCAAGTCGTATATTTCTTGTTTCGAGATATTTGAAGGAAAAGTTGAATTGATATAACGTTGAATTAACAAGCAGCATCTGAGGGTCCATTTTTCACAATATCGTAACAATTACATTGAATTAATTTAATTAAAAATAATATGATTACAACAAAAACGAGTAACAGTAAAAACATTAGAGAAGAATTTAAAGATACCGTTATATTATTTTCAACCTATTAATCGTATTAAGAGAGAACATACATTTTTTATTTCACTCCAAATCGTTGCAGTTCAGGTACAAAATTTTTATTTTACACAAAGATGAGCTGTCTAGTGATGTGAAATAACCGATGAACGCATTGTTTTTCTAATTATGACCTAGACCACTTTCATAATTGTAAGTGGAAGGCTCGGCGACTTTGATTGGTCCAACGTCTGACCGCCGTGCGCGCGATCTACGCCCGAGGATTTCCTTATTCATACAGAGTTTCGCTCGCGCTCGATCGCGAAACAATGCATCCGCGAAGGCCGGCCGTTATGCAAACGCGTTTGCACCTTCTGCCACCGGCGTTCGTGACAAACTATTATGTAAAACCAGCCTTGGACGAGTGCAGAGGTTTCGCTCGAGCCGAGCCGCGCCGCTCCGCTCCGCGTCGTGAGACTCGGTCGATTTTTCGAGCTGGAGTTCCATCGCGAGCGGACACGCGACCGACCGCTCTGGAATACCCTCGGCTCTTCCCGCTTTTATCTCTGTTTCAAATTCGATCGGATCGATAGAGCGAGCTGTATCTGCCGTCGGTGTGAACTCGACCACGTGAATTCCTAGAGCCGGCGATTCGTGGTGCTCGTTACCGGAACGACTGTATTAATAGAACCCTCTAATCGCGTTCGACTGAGTCGATGATACGGCAATCTGATCGGGAAGTCGTTTCGATGGAACGCAGACGCTTCTGTCTGTTTCTCGAGCGATGAGATTGCTGACATTAATGGAAACGGGCTTCCGCAAACTTGACCGTGAGCCCTCATCACAAGATACAAGCGTTATCAGTGACTTATCGTTTGGAACCGAGATTCGTTTTTCTAATGAAATGTTTGTTTGCTAAACATTTTCTACGCAACACTTCAAGACATTTCTTCCAAGGCTCTCAGGGCACTTTAAACACACAGAGCAGCAAAATCACGCCTCTCAGGGCACTCTATGCAAACAGAACATCGCTGTTACAGGCACTCTAGACATTGCAGGCACTCTAGATAGAAGGAGCAACGAAACCACGCCTCTCAGGGCACTCTATGCAAACAGAACATCGCTGTTACAGGCGCTCTAGACATTGCAGGCACTCTAGATAGAAGGAGCAACGAAACCACGCCTCCCAGGGCACTCTGCATTCAAGCACTCAATGCATGACCAGCAAGCCACGCCTCTTATAGCACTCTATACGCACGGATCAATCCTCCAAGGGCGATTTAATATGTTCCCAAGGCAACACACAGCCTTGTCCCGTTGAACGTGAACAATTCTGCTTACGTGGAATCCACGTTATCGCCTAGAGTTCCGCTTACAGACTATCGCGGGGAATAGGAGTGCTCTCAGGGGCCACGGGCTCATCTCGCGGGCACGTGCGGTTCGACGAAGCTCTGCCGTCAGGTACGAAGGCGAGCTAACGCGGTGATTCAGAGCTGTCCGCGCTTGCGGGGACTGTGAGAAGAAACGTTCTCCCTCTGCCTCGACCGCGTCATTAGGCACAAGGTTAGACCGAGCGCGCGCGAGCTGTTGCACAAAGCCAGCGAGCGCGAGTGGAAAGCGAGAACACTGCCGGAGAGAAGAAGAGCGTGGACAAGGTGCTGGTTCCGTTCCGTGGCCTGTTCGTGTAGCCGGAGCCGGTGTATCGACGGGTTCGACGCCGCGACGCGCCGGCCGACATTCAGCTAGACCCCCCTTGTTCCCGAGACTTCGGGTCCACGAGTAAATTGAGCTTCCCTTACGAGCCCGACGGGCTCGTCGTCAAGGAAACCTAAGCGCGACTCCATCTACTGCTGCGCTCAGACCTGGCCCCAGGATCTTCGCCTCCGCTGTCCTTTCAAAGTGAAGAAAAGAATTAAGCGATGCTACTCCCCATCGTTCACCGTGTACGATGATAATGTTCGAATTAAATTCATTCATTTTCCTCGTTGAGATTCATGGCCTTGAGCCGACGAGGAAAACATTCGTTCGCGATCAGCATTCGGAGAAAGGCGACACTTTTTATTGTTAGTTTGAAGGGAAAACATTTGAATCAATTCCTAAAAATATATGTTTGATATTATTCGATGAAATAATTTCCATTATTACCGCTACTTCAATTACTGTTTCCCAATGACTCGCTAGCAACATGTGTCTTCGATTTACAAGCAAAATTATACCATCGAAATTGTTTAGAATTGCAGTACGATCATTTCCTGCAGCGTCTCAGGGTCGTCATTCTTGTGCGATTCGAAAAATCGATTCCTGACCTTTCTGTTGCGTTACAAGCAACGCGATATCTCGATCCCGACGCCATAAAGTTCACTCGAATCGGCAAGAAAATCGGTTTTCCATTTTTGCGATGCAGGCGGCGGCGACGGTGTTCCAAGCGCGAGATAGGCGAATCGGTGGCGCGTGTCTCGCGAAATGCCGAGGCCGCGTGTCGAGTGACTACACACGTGGAAAGAGAGAGAGAGAGAGGAGAGACGCGCGAGGCTCGACCTTTGGCGGAAACAATGTTGGACACCGATGGAAAGCGTTCTCCGCTCAAGGCCCGCAACGTTCCGTTCCGTTCCGTACGATCGCTGCTGCACCTGTGCAGCTCTAGGCTTTAATGCATCCCAGTAGATGTCGGCTGACGTAGCGCTCGCATCGGATCGCCGCTCTCGATCGATCGATACAGGTTTACGAGCCGGAGGAGCGGTTATCGCGATCACCGTCTCGATTGAGAGCTCGCGGCTAGAGAAACCGCTCCGAATCTCGAGCCTCGAATCACTGCGCTGCGAACGTCTGTATGGCAGCACACATTTTGGAACTTTAATCCTTCTGGAAGAACGGAAACATTGTAATACAAGAATAATACATTGTTAATTATCTCGCGTTCCTTACAATCTATTTAGAAAATTCAGTCAGGAGCTTCTAGAAAATGTGTCTTTCTATCGTCTGCTAATTAATCCTTCAGGAACGTCGTCTGTGCACAAAGTTCAACGATTGTTTCAAACTAGACCGCAGATTTTTATGCAAAATCAAAATTGTCCAAGTCAATCGTAAGATACCGAGTCTCCACGAAGATATATTTTCTAATGCCTTTACAGCAAGATGTCTTTGACTATAAACGCATAAAATCCGCAGCCCAATTATCAAGTGCGATACGATACACTTCGATTAGCGTTTGCTTTCGATACTGTGGAACTAGTTATGATAAACACGGAAAAGTTGAATTGATTTAGACGTAACGGCAGCATCTGTCACATTGCACAACGTCGATCGGCCGTGAAGGGTTAATTGGAGACTGGTAGAGCGCCGAGGAGACGCTTCGTCCTTGGATTCCGAGCGCTATAATCGTGTGAACTATTCGAGCCCGAGGGGTTGCAGCGTAGAAGAAACTCTAGTAGCGGATTACGCAAATTCTGGGGATGAGACTACATGCATCGAAGGCGACAAGTCTCGGTGTCCTGTATGTAACACGAGCCTACGTTTCTACGCGACTAGTTCAAGGTGTTTCTGGACAACGGGAAAGAAAGGAGCAGGATGCTCTCGTGGTAGGTGTTAAAATCCGAGGCTCTGCCACGTCGAGACAAGGTCCCTTACGGTGGTAGGATCGCACACCTGTTGCCCCAAGAAGTTACTTCCACTGTGTCGCACTTTTTCAGTGACGCAAGCCTTTCTTCTTCCGAGTTCGTCTTTTCGAAGAGACGACCGGTAACGATGATCGATAGGATCGTGTTCCCGCTTCATGACAGCTGAGCCTAACCCGTTGCACTATGATTTATTTTACCGTTACAGCGATTACAACTTCTTCGACATCGATCTCTATCGTGTGTCTGTTGAAATGCACGAGACTGCAGAGGGGGTAAGGTCTTTTCACCTGTGTTTTATTGCACGTCGAGTGCCGCCATTTTTCCGCACTAAAGGGCCTCAGGAGGAATAAGGAAAATATTCTAGTTCAGTTACTTAAAGTTCCATTGTATTGTGCTACATGCAAACATTATTTATTCACACCTGAACAACGTTTATTTCATCGTGTTGTGCTGTTCGAATAAACATCTAGTATTGAAAAATATATACAAATATATACTAAATATATACAAAATATATACAATATATACAGAATATAATATAATATAATATAATATAATATAATATAATATAATATAATATAATATAATATAATATAATATAATATAATATAATATAATATAATACAATACAATACAATACAATACAATACAATACAATACAATACAATACAATATATACAAAATATATACTAATCTATAATCTCAACAGTATTTTTTCTAATGGTTAAATATCCACGATAGAAAAATGTAATTTGATTCCAGTTTAAAGGAAATTAATATAATTAATTCAATGTCGATCGCACACAGTCTCCAGCAGGAACCAGCGAAGGGTTCACGGTACGTTCCAAGTATTGCTGGCAGCATTTCCGAATTCCGTCAACGCTGAAGGTAGCCAATGGGGAGAAAAAGAGGGAAGGTTCCCGGCACTTAGCGAAATTAGGCCCGCGAAACTTCCGAGCCGCAGGTACCCGTTAAAACGAGACGAAACCACCCCATTCCGAGGACAACTGAAAATTGCTCGGCGAAACTTCCGTTCCGCGTCGACGGGATTCCCGGATTCGCTGAATTTGCATACGCGCAGTTATCGAGCTGGCGTGCTCTTACACGGATTCTGGAGCTGTGTACTCTTCTGCGATATCGGACAGATTTTGGGCATCTCTGCAAGTAGAAACTCGCAAATGTGGCAGTGTAATTTTTGTTGGGACCAGGAACGCGCGTTTAAACTTGCTCAGATAGTGTTACAAGCGAATAGGTCACTTGAGCGCTGGAAGTCTTATGTGTGCGGAAACTTTCCAATTTATTTCCTAAATTAAAGGTCTGAGGTAAAAGTGAATTACGTTACGCGTTATTAAACTATTTAATATTTCTAGGCTATAGTTATTAGTATTGTAATTTCGGGAGAGATGCAGCACATTTTGTTTTCTGCTTAAAAAAGATTTATTAAAAAGAATCGAAAGTGTAGACAGGTATAGTTGACTTCTTCATTTAAATCTCTTTAATGAAATATATAACGTTACACGAGTAAAACGTTTATATTAATATATTAATATAAAGTTTAGAAAAGGTCGAAAAAGTGTATCTCTCCCTAGGGCCTGGGATATTGGGGATAGACACACTCCTTTATTTACATCCTCTTTTCTCCCTGCTTCTATTTTTCTCTACCGCACATGTTACATAAAGTAGTATACAATGTACATGTTTTATGGAGCGTGCACGAATACGGAACGTTAATTCAGTACTAGTAATAATGTTTTGCGAATATCTCCAAAATTAAAAGAGATCCCCTCATATATTAGGTGAAGTAAAAAGTTGTTCGAAATCTATAACAAATTTAAATTTCATCAAAATCGGAGAGGAGTACCTCTTCCTAAATAATTACCAATATTAATTAATTAAAGTGTATGACGTTAACAAATAGCGTGTCAAACAACAAGTCTCGCTTTGTAATTAATTGAAAAGTGAACCTCCTGACGAAAACGACTATCTAGTATACTTACATAAATTACAAGTTAAATTACAATTTAAATCTTACAAGTATTTGCGTAGCTGTTCAAGATTCACAATCACAAATTTTCAGGATTATCTGTACGTGGTTAGGAGTCTGTAGGGGCTAGGAAAAATTATTTTATACTTTTTAGTCCATTTTAAAAACGTGGTGTTTTTTAAAAATTTATTTTTATTTAAATAATTATTTCAATGTCTTTTTAGTCAAATTGATGAGTTAACATTAAAAAATCTTAGGTTTTTCGATTATCTGTTTCGCAATAAAAACTTAAAGGTCGCACGAAGTTTCGGGCAAAACCTACAAATAACAGAACAGTGTCGTTGAATTCCAACAGAAGCGATTTTACCGCGAATATTTCTTCTATATTTTTATATTATACTTCTATATTTCTATATTTTCTTCCATCTTCTAAGAATTTCTCCTATTAGATTGTGCTCGGATGAAGGAAAGCCACTTCGAACCCGATTTCGTCAACTATGTCCGGCACGCTTTGAATTTCCCTACAACGCATCGCGGAGCAGCAATCTCGCAGCAGCATCTGCGCCTTCGTTGGGACATCCGTCTGGAAACGAGCGGGTTCACGGGAGGAAGCTCGTATCACCTGTTTTATGGCAGGCCGGTGGCATTGTCCCGACGCGAGATGGTCGCGGCACGGTTGTCGGGGGACATTATCGACGCGCGAATCGCTGACGCGGCTTTTAGCGACGCCGTTTCCTCCGGCAGGATAACGCGAGCCAGGGAAAAGGACCTCGAGAATCCCGTATCCTTCCCGGGCGAAAAACGACCAGAGAAAAAGGGCGGACGCGCCCTGCCAGGTTTTTCGCGGACGATCGATCATGCGAGTCTGATACGACTGGATCACGCCTTGTTACACTGGTTGCTTCTTTCACGGAGCAGCAACTTTTTTAATTAGCTCTGTTCCATAACATGTTCGACTGCAATTGCGCAAGATTCTGACTACACTATGATCGGTGATACTCGTACTAATAGCTTCTGGATAATAAAACTCCCCAGAATTTTAACACTAGAACTACCGGATGAGTCAAAATGACTTGCTCCTAATTTGTTCTCTTAGAGATATTAAAATTATAAATACGTTTTTCTGAGAAATTTTTTTAATGAACTTCTCTATTCAAGTACATACTTAAACAAAATTGGTACGAAATCTAAATAAATGCAAGTTTGTCGTTATTATAAGGCAATGTATGCTAACTGCGTTTAGTGCTCGGTGGTTCTAGTGTTAAGACATCTCCTCTGCAAAGCAATTTATGTACTAACGATTTTGTGTCTGATTCATTCGTGTTCTCAGTTAAATAAATACGGGAACTATAAATGTATATAATAGATATGGAGAGATGCAGTGGTCGAAATTTCTATAAAGTCATCTTCTTTTTCATAGATATTTGAAAAATATCACCATTTTTGTTCATTTATCGTATCTGGTCTTGTGCCTTGTAGACACTCGGATAGAGGGACTGCGTACTCTACACCGCTTTGTTTATTATTTACGTTTTTCTTAATTTTTTTCTGTGTGGTGCAGAACACAAGTGCGAAGTTTCTATAGTCACTTAGTGTTTCTCTGTATTCTGAGCAGAGCAGTTTACGGAAAACTGCAAACATCCTAAAAGTATTAGTTTTAGAACTCACGGAAATCCTGTTTGTTATAATTTGATTCACGTGTATGAGAATGCCGAGAGGAAAAGTACTAACAAGTGAAGAAAAAGCATCAATCAATGCTTATAAAGATATGGGCTGCTCTAATCGCGCAAGTGCTAAGAAAACTAATCGGTCGTATACTGTGATTAATAATTATATCAATTTACGGGAAAATTACGGAAAAAAATCATCATAAAGGTAGTAATAAAAAATAGTCAAAGAGACAACATTCAATATTAATGAGGTCTGCAGCTAAGGAAAGGAAAAATGCAGCACAATTTCGAGCTGAATTAGAGCTCCCAGTAACAACAAGACGTGTGCAACAACTTTGAAATTCTTCTGGACAAAAATACAACGTAAACCAGGCCTTAAAGAAGTACATAAACCGGCCCGCATTGATTTCGCACGGGCACAAAACACAGTGACTTTATAGAAATTTCGACCACTGTATATTAGGTCGTAGCAATTACAAGTTGGAAGACTGTAAGTTATCTATTTAAATCATTTCTCACCTGTCCCAATGTTTTGTAGCATTGTAACTCGAAATTGCAAAGCGAAGTGAACGAAAACCAGAAATGAATACAACAACTATAGATATGGAATAAATATTTCAGAATCCGTATGAAGCTTCGAACAAACCGTGCAAGAGCTGCGTTTTTCTGTTGAATTTTCGACTTTTACGACTTCTGTCTCACCTTTCCGGCTCGACGAAAATTCGCTGGTTTCGTGGGCGGCTTAAACCACGAGGAACCAGGGTTGGAAAAGCTTCGGCAGCCCTTCCGCTCTCGACGAGGCCTCGTATCGATCCCAGTACCGGCCGAAACGAACCCCGAGCCCCGATTCTCCGAGAAACGATACTAATTGCGCCGTCGAACGTCTTGTTCGTTTTCCAAGTTAACAGCGGCACCTCTCCCTGTCGTATTCGATGGTCTTCGCGACCGTCTGCGCGCGGCTACGATATAATTACGTCAATTATGGTTGCAACAGTCCTTTACAAAGACGAGCCCTGACGGAAGCCGCTCTCGCGAATACGTATAATTGCTACGATTCGCCACGAAGTGCTCGTGTTTCGAACGAGCCTACGTCTCGACTTCCGTAGACGTTGTTTTAATTCGCGAATCGTCTGCTTTCTGTTTCAGGTACGTAGCGCAAGGACACACGCGAACGTTCCTGCTGCTGGTCACGTCCCAGTAAGTAGTCGGTGCCCTGGTCTGTCCATCGATCGCCATCTTGCTCGCTTTTCCTGCCGGTCGTAGAACAGACACGTTTGTTCCTGTTCTACTGAAATTCGCAGGAACTGCGAACAAAATCGGAGCCTTTAACAAAATTGTCAGGGTCGCAGCTTCCGGCTACATTCAGATTCACACGTTCACCATTTGTTCCACTAAACTAACATTCACCTCCTTTACGAAATATTCAAATAACTTAACAGAAGAAAGTTGTGGAGTCTCTGAATATTATTGCGAACGTCGCATATCTGTGTCGGTGGCAGTAAACTTGTGAAACTGCCCTGGCGACTGAATTAGTGACAGCAAACTTTTTATTTAGTCATCGCAGTGATCGATTCTTACGCAGGTACAATGTCAACGCTGAAGTATTAGAACTAGTGAGTCAGTCCTTCCTTGTTCTCTACTATCTCGATCACTCGATAAGACGAACTTTTATATTATTTCTTGTTCAATGTGAACGCAGTATCGAGCCACTTTTATCGCATTGATACAACTTAATTTCCTTAAACGTCATATGGACGTAGATTGTGGATCCTATAAGCAGAATGTATTTTCACTCGGAAACAATTTGAAGACTAAAGTATTATGTAGAAGTAGTGAGTCTTTATTTTCTATTATCTTGATCAGTCGATAAGATATTATTTCCTGTTCAATGTGAACGCAATATCGAGCCACTTTTATCGCCTTGATACAACTTTATTTCCTTAAACGTAATAACTAGACTGCGGATTTCATGCATTTATGACAAAAATGGGCAGGTCTAGTTTTTGTCAGTAAAAGGATTTGAAGAATCTAAATGTGATACTATATTATTTTCAACCTGTTAAACATATTCAGCAAGAAATTAAATATTTATTTCACACCAGCTTCTTACGATTCAGGCAGAAAGTTTTTATTTCGCATAATGGTTGTGGATCTATAACAGGGATGAACCACCTTTTTTTACAACGGGCCAGCTACAATTTTAAAAATGTTGTGCGGGCCGCATGTAAGAAACTTATGAATTATCATTTGTATTAACAAACACTGAATGATGAAATCAAATTATCTCTTTATTAACACAATAAACCTAGTATAAAAAATTACAGAAATAAAACAATCATTAATAGAAATACTATTTAAAAAACGGCGAAAGATATATGTGGAAAAAGATTAACAATGAGGAATTTTGCCATTGCTTCTTTGCCATCGATTGGTCTATATTTGCAGATATAGACGACACAGCAACTCGCACGTTGCTTTCTAACCGTACATCATTTAATCTCGATCGGTGATCGCTTTTAATTATTTTCATTGCGGAAAATAATTGTTCGCAAACATAGGTGCTTTCGAAAAGTGTCATTATTCGCTTTGCATGTGCGCCTGATCGTGGGAATTTTTCTAAATTCATGTAATTTTGATAGAAATTACGTATGTCAACATTTTGAAATTCATTTTTTAAATCCGTGTCGCTTTGTAAATCTATTAATTTCATTTGTAACTCGTCCGGAACTGTTTCCACGTCTATATTAAACGGCGAAGAGAAAATGTTAAAACTAAGAACGGTGTCTTCTGACCTAAATATTTTAAATCGCGATTCAAATTCCGTTATCAATTTTTCTAAATGCTGGGCATATTTTCGGGTTTCTCAAGGAGTTTCTTCTCTTAAGTGTCCAAAATGTGACGTGTTGTTTGACAACAGATGTTTGTTCCAAATTTTGAGTTTGCTTTCAAAAGCATTAATTTTATCAAACATGTTATGAATAAACTGGCTTCTTCCTTGAAGTTCCATGATTAAGTCATTCAAATGCCGAGTTATATCGACGAGAAAGGCAAAATCACACATCCATTCTTTATCTTCGAATTGGGGAAACGGATATTCTTTCATTTCCACGAACAATTGAATATCATTTTTTCAGTTATATATTCTTTCTAGCATGACACCTCCGAGTGCGTTTTTAAAAAGACGATCGGCCGAAGCTTCGCAGGTAACGCCGTACGGAGAGCTCGCAGTCTTTTGTAGATCAGCGGGACACTGTAGGAATTTTTAGAAGTCAAAATGTAACAAGCAGAATGAAAAATGTTTGCATTGATTGCAGAACATAGCTGCCAAATAAAACTTCCTTCTTGCTTATAATTATCTTATTAAGCTGAAAGTAGCACACTGATGTCCTTAAGGGGGCCGGCGCGGCCATTTGTGTGCCCGCACACATCGCTAAATTCGCATATACGTATATGCAATTATAAAGTTCACGATTTTTCGAAATTACGCTTCAGCATTGCAATGAGTAGTTCAAAAGTGGTCAATTATGATTCCTAAAAGTCAGCTACAGGCGGGTACGGTGCCCAAAATGCATTTTTTTACGTTATAGAGGAATAATTTGTAATATTCGGCGGAGAGAAATAACAATTCGGCCTGTCAGAAACAACAATACAGCACCTCGAGCTTTCGAAATTTTGCACTAGTGGCATGACAATCTCGTTCCTGAGTTGGACGGTACAAATGTTTGAATAGAATACGGCTGATCATGCAGGTCGATATTATATTGTCCATCGATAATACAGTGTCCATCGTCCATGCAAACACTAAATTTATTGAACAAAAACATTGGTACGCGAAGCGGCTGTCTTCTGACGTCTTGCTTACTTCGGTTGCCTCGTGACAGGCCAATACCAGTGGTGTTGGACAGGCAATATCTGCCGAATATTATAAATTACTCTAATAACGGTATAACGGTATAGCGTACGACCTGCATTATCAGCCATATTCTATGGGAACATTTGTACCGGTCTACCTAGGAACGAGATTGTCATGCCACTAGTGAAAAATTTCGAAAGCTCGAGGTGCTGTATTGTTGTTTCTGACAGGCCGAATTGTTATTTCTCTCCGCCGAATATTACAAATTATTCCTCTATAACGTAAAAAAATGCATTTTGGGCACCGTACCCGCCTGTAACTACTTTTAGGAATCATAATTGACCACTTTTGAACTACTCATTGCAATGCTGAAGCGTCATTTCGAAAAATCGTGAACCTTATAATTGCATATACGTATATGCGAATTTAGCGATGTGTGCCCGCACACAAATGGCCGCGCCGGCCCCCTTAAATCTTTTCAATTGTCGTTTTCTAAAAAATTTCGCTGTCCAGAAAAAATATTTCTGCGCCGAAAGCTGAGTCAGATGGTCAATTATTATGAAACCGTTCGTTCTTTATCCGACTTCCACAAGTACAGTTCGCAGCAGCACAATGGTTTGTGAAAGCCCGGAGTCTCTAATTAGGATCAGATGTTATCGACGATCTGGATCCTGATATTTCTCGGAGGGATAGGAAAATCGATTGAAGGGGCCATTAGTCCTTTCACTCGCCAAAAAGTCTAATCCTCGAGCGAGTAGGCCGCGGTACGTGATTCGTAGGAGCGAAAACGAGGCTCTGCGCTCCACGGGGTGGCGTGTGTCTCTTATTAATACGCGTTTGGTCCTCGTGGGGTGCCTGGATCGCCGGGGAGAAGCGTGATCGTAGATCGGAGGATCGTCACGTGGCCCGTCCATGGGGCACGCCTGTTCCCGAGGCGTAATCCAAAATAAAACTGATGGTGTTCTGTACTGGCTCTCGGCGTCCACCACGTGGGGCCAGTTCCTTCGGGTTCGTGGGTCGAGTATGCACTCCGGGAAACTGTACCTCGGTACTCTGTTCGATAAACAATCCTGGCGTCCCGCTTCAGACATTCCTTTTGCAATAGACAACTTGAGGAACGTCGTTGCGACAAATTCTACTGTTCTGTTTTGGTTCTGTTGAATTATACTGTGCGATGAAAGTGAAAATTCGACTGTGAAAGTTGCCTTTATCGTTAGAGTAATCTTTGTTACGCGAGGATCGATTGAACACTGCGAGGGTGCAGCCGGAGGTGTTTAAAAGCTTCGCCTAATCGCGCCTGTGGCGAGAGGAGTTAGGGGAGGAATGAAACGGAGAGCCAAGTGAGTTGCCAATGAAACGCTATTGATTTCTCTAGCTCGTTCCATTGCTTAATAACTAGTGCATCGAATATTTTTAGATTCCTCCTCAGAATGTAGACATTCACATCCGCTTAATTAGGTTTGCTTATTAATTTAACACATTTTCTTTCCCGCGAAGGGTTCACAGAAAAGTCTTGTAAATGGAAAAAAGTTATGAACAGTCGCGTACAGAAGATTGATCGATGAAAATCATTAGAGCTTATACTGCAGAGCGTGGACAGCCGAGATATCGATCTTATCGCGTATGCGTTATCAGCAGAAAATCCGGAGTATGGTCAGAGATTAGGTCGATAAATACGAAGGTGTTTTATGTACCTTGCAGCCGAAGATGACGCGTCTAATGTTTATTCTGTCGTTGTTAGTGTTGGTTCAGTGCTCGGGATATGTACTTCCGTTCGTACAAGCGTACACAATCTACCGGGGTTTCTTGCTCGATATTCTAGTTAAACCTCGATATAAACTTCTGGTCGGACGATCGATAGCGTGTTCGACGCTCGGGACACGAGCAGGCGGAAGGTCGTTCAAATTTCACCGGGCATAATGAGCTGACTGTTCGACGGCGTGCTCGTCGACACGCGCTGCACTTTGAACAATGCTCTGCGGCAACCGGAGCGATGCACTGGGTGTCCCACGAATCGTAACAGCGCTTCTGCCCCCGAAAAGTTGCATAACAGGTAGACTGCACAATACTTATGCGAATTCCCGTTTCTGCGGGTATTATTGTTAGCGAACAGTTATACACTCTAGGTTTTACGGGACGCGTTCTTATATCTTTTTAATTTACGATTATCGAGATTGCAAAGCTGCACCTATTTTCGGGCATCTATTATGAAAAAATGGCTTCTAATTTAGAGACGAACACAGTCTCGTTATTTTTATACAGTGATGCGAAATAGATAATCGCTCTTGGTGCTCCGTAAACCCAGCGTTGATATATGTATTAGGTCGTTCGGAAAGTCATTTCGTTTTCTCAAGGGAAAATGAGAGCCAATTTTTTACCATTTAACATAAGTTTTATAACATCTTATTCTATGATCGTTTGTGATTTTTCTTACTCCACTTACAAGTATCGTGCTCGTAGAATTTCTGTTCTTTGTTAGCACAAAATTGAGTTACTATATACGACTGTTTACAACTTTATTTGAAATTTTAAACGACGTCCTAAATGTCAGCTGTCGGAATATACCAGGACTTTGCGATTTAAAATACGGTTAAGTACACTCAGTAAAATAAGTCTCCGTACACCGTTTAAAACAGAATGACCTTTTTTATAATTGTACCAAATAATCTGATTATTTGTTAGTAATTAGAAGCATTGGTTTACTAGATAATGTGCAAAAGAGATTTTCCAGAAATTACAATTGATCAGGTTACATGCAGAAATATGAAAAGCATTTTTTTAAACCTTTTTATATGTGGGTCCCTCTAATGAAAATTTAACATACATGTTTTGTAGATCTATGTTAAAAACGATATATCTAGCTATGAAAAAACGACACGCATCGAAAGATGTACGATTCTGTGGATTTTCAGCAGAAACTGATCAAAAATCGTATTTGCACCATTATTAACCGCTTGTAGCTCGCGTGTATGTCAATCGACTTCGATGAAATTTTCAGCAGGTGTGTAACTACTATAGATCTACAAAACATATTTTAAATTTTCATTAAGGTCCCAAATCAAAAAGTTTTAAAAAGTGCCTTTTTTATTTTCGCATGCAACCTTGTAAATTGTAATTTTTAGAAAATATCTTTTGCACATCATTTAGCAAACCAATTAGTTTGGTATAATTATAAAAAAAGCTATTCTGTTTTAAAGGGTGTACAGAGATTTACTTTACCGAGTGTAATCACTAGACACCGGATCTTTATGCAACATAAAAATGTTCGACCTGAATTATAACAAACTGGAGTGAAATAGAAATTTATTTTGTCAACATGGATAAAAGGCTGAAAACAATATAACAGAATTTTTAAATTCTCGTAATGTTTTTTAACTGTTTTAAATTACACCTACTCATTTTTTTTATAAATGCATAAAGATCCGCTGTCTAGAAATAACAAATGGAAGCAAAGCCATCTCTATGTATACGAACCACGAAATTACTTCCCAAACGACCAAATATTTTTGCATTTGAATAAAAATGTGTGTAGACAGATAATTACAAAGCAGAGCTTCAATTTGGTCCTAATTTCTAAGATTAATAAATTTGCACGTGCCATAAATACAGAGAAAACCACAATTTCAGTGGAAGCAGACAATAGTGATCAGACAAGCACGTCGAATTCTGTATACAATCTCGTTCCTCCGTGCGAAGGAACGTTGTGCCGTAATTTCGAGCATTTTCAAGGGAAGCACATTATTTCGCGACTGTCAGGGCACCCTGTATATTTATTATGCGACCGAACCGTGCGGTAGAGACAGGCTGGCTTAATTGCGATCCTCTGGGGTCTTCTCTTCCTGTGCCTCGGCCCTCTGGATACGCCTGTATTTCGCGATAGAACAATGCTTAATGAATAACGTCTTGCCGATGACGTCCACCGACATTTATCGTTGTAGGCTGCGATCGCGATGTCGTTCGCGGTTCAATACGTAACGCTTCTACTGTCGCGTCGCTCGCATTACGGATGACACAATTCCTTACCCAGGCTTGAACATGAACTATGAATCTATAAACTACGAGAAAATTAAACAATTGATGTCCATTCCGACTACGTTACAGCAGGACTCAATTATCCACATCAGGGGTCGCCAAACTTGTTCTTTAAATCTTTATAATAAATCAAATTAGAGAGCAACAAATATTTCTGTTGGTCCGCCGACAGAGTTGGGCATTAATCGATGAAAATTTTAATCTTGATTGATTAATGATGTACGATTACAAAAAGAAACCATCGAAAAAAAAACATAAAATCACGTGAACAGAAATTGTATTATACATATAGATCAAATGACAATACACCTAAATTCAGTTTACATTTTTTTCAGTATTCATACAGGTTTGATTCGATATTTCATTTCGAAATTTCAGCAGTTAAGCATTAATCAATTATCCGATTGACAATTAATAATCGTTAATCGCAACTAACGACTAAACTAGGAGATTAGTTGTTAATTGCGATTAACGATTGAAGTAGAAATTTAGTCGTCATTCGTTGATTAAATTTTTGCCCAACTCTGCCCGCCGAGTCGGAAAATTTTACGATCTGGCCGTTTCCAAAACAAGTTTGCCGACCCCTGATCTACAAAATTAAAGCTTAACGGCGTGTGCGGAAAATTCTAAAAAAAATCTCGCATACTTCGAGAACCTGGACACATACTCTCCAATTTGTTTTTGATTTGTAAATCGAAAAGAATCGCGAGAGTGAAGGCTGGGAAGAGGAAAGCATTCTCGCCGCGAACGACGGAAGTGCGCGCGGTCGATAAATCGGCTGCGCGAGTCGGACGCGTCGATAGCGGTGATTTATTGCTCGAGATTTGCGGGAGCATTAATTACGGAGGAGTGTCTATGCAGGACCGGTTTCCACGCGCGGGAAACACACCGAGACACCGCGCTGGCTTGGCCGAGCCTACCGATCGCGTAACGCCGAGCGCCCGAGAAAACGAGAAAAACCAGCGTTATCGGTACCTTGAACTACGCCGTTGCATCTGGTCAGGAGGGCGGTTCTTTCGCGCGGGACACGCGAGCCGAGGCCGACCGCTGCCTATAAATCACGGTAATGACGGATCCGTGTCAACCAACGTCACGGACCCTTCCTCCGCGCACCCCGATTATCGTCTAGGAAAAATCGCCGAGGTCGCCGATCTGATCTGCCAATCCCTCGGACGTAGACTGATACGAGAAACGCTAGTTAGCATTTTTCAGTTATCTATGTCCTCATATCGTGACGAACGGGGACCTTGGGATTTTTTTTGCAATTTAAGGGGCTAGTATAGGCTCGATTTGTAACTAGAATGGGACTAGAATCTTACTAGAAAAATGGCTCGAAACATGGGTCTGCGCCATGTCGTTCTTTGACCTCATACGAGTATATTTTGAGCTGGATTCATTCTAAAGAGGAAGGTTCATCACACCGCGCTCTGGTCATGATTTTAACGAGATTATGTTTATATCTAATAATATGAGGGCCCAAAGTAGAGCAAAAATCTAGGAAAGAAACCAGCAGATTTCAATGTATTTTTCTGTCTCCAAAAGACTTTTTGACTTATATGATGACCAGAGCGCGGTATGATGAACCTTCCTCTTTAGAATGAGCCCTCACCCAGCCCAAAATTTGTTCAAATAAGATCAAACAACGACATGGCGAGACCCATTTTTTCGATCGAAAATAGTAAGATTCTAGTAAATAGCAAATATCTAGCAAATAACTAGAATCTCACTATATTTTCGATCGAAAAAATGGGTCTGCGCCACGTCGTTGTTTGACCTTATACGAGCATATTTTGAGCTGGGTGAGGGCTCATTCTAAAGAAGAAAGTTCATCACACCACGCTCTGGTCATCATATAAGTCAAAAAGTCTTTGGGAGACAGAAAAATGCATTGAAATCTGCTGGTTTCTTTCCTAGATTTTTACTCTACTTTGGGCCCTCGTATTATTAGATATAAACATAATCTCGTTAAAATCATGACCAGAGCGTCGAATGATGAACCTTCCTCTTTAGAATGAGCCCTCACCCAGTTCAAAATATGCTCGTATAAGGTCAAAGAACGACATGGCGCAGACCCATGTTTCGAGCCATTTTTCTAGCAAGATTCTAGTCCCTTTCTAGTTACAAATCGAGCCTATACTACCCCCTTAATGGTGAAAGTAACGGGCATGATTTTTAAGCAGGATGATTCTTTAGACTCTCCCAAATGGAATGGTACTTTTCCTAACACGATTCAGAACGTTTAAATGTGGAAATTTAATTTTTCGGGGAAAGAGAACTTGCAACTTCAGCAATTGTTCTAGCTCGAACCGCAGACGTATATTGCACAGAACGATTCTATCGACTTTTCAGAATGGAATTGTATTTTTTAAAAACACGATTAGGAACGTTCAAGCGTGTCTGAACTATGAATCGACCGAAGCGCCGCAAAATTTAATTTTTCGACGAAAGAGAACTTGTGCAACTTCAGGAATTTTTCTGGCTCGAACCGGAGCAGCTACGCAGACATATATTGCACAGAACGATTCTATCGACTTTCCGGAATGGAATGGCATTTTTGTTTACAACATTGGGTTGGTTGTGAAACGCGTTTGAGCGAGGTTCGAAGCAAAGTGGGTCGCTGCAATCGCCGCGGCCGGAAGCGCTCGGGACTTTCCGAAATCTCGGATTTCCGCGACGAGGCAAGACGTATCGACCGCGCTAGATTACTCTAATCTAATCGGGCCGGCGAACGCCGAGCAAATACGGCCGCCTGTTATCTCCGAGCGTGCGCGGATCGGCGATTCACTTTGGTGGAAAGGACCGTGCCTTGCTATCGCGCCTTCTGCTAGCAATTTCCGTCGAAAGCGGTATAGTGTACCGTCTCCCGCGCGCGTTTCCTTGTGCTCGCGTAAATCCGCCTCGAGCGAGGAACGTAGCACAGTGCAAAAGCGCCGTCGACACAGAGAACGGGAAACATAAATTTCACCATGTATCGCTACCCTGTTCCGCGATTTCTTTGTCTGCGCAACACTTTGTTTTACGGAAAATAGAAATTTCCTGCGCTAGACACTAACTCTGCTGCACTCCTCAGAAATTGTCGCATGAAAGATCCTGGTACAATAATTCAGCCGTTCTTGCTTTACACTTTCACCAACAAACGTGCTCCGTTCATAACGTTGCATTTTAAAGAAGTGTACAGTGTGGCCGAGTTTGAACAACAATTTCGATTGTGCTTCAATAGGTTCTGTGGCGTTTTTGGGTTTAAATGCCGCTCGTGACAACGCACAAGCATTGTGACGACGTACAAGGAACGCGCGAATGGAACCGGGTAAAAAAAAAACCAGGAAAAGCGACGAAGATAACAGTTTTTTGTTCTAGGAATAGGTACCGGAATAGGTTCAATAAGCTGAAAGCAATTTAACAAGTGTGTTCAAGTGATGCACTTGTTGTTTTCCCTTTCAGCTATTACATTATTCTTTATTTAGATGCATAAATTCCGCAGTAAATCTTCTTGCGAATAATATCTGAACCAGTCCGAACTGTCTGTAAACAATTCTTCATCGCAGTGAGCTTCAACAACCTTGAACGAGCAAGTCTCATCCGAAGCAACATTTTTTAAAAACGCTGAACCCTTTTTCGAAATATGAGCAGAGTATTCACACAAGGATTAACAATTGTACAAGTACAAAACAACTAATTTGTTGTTGTTTGACACACAAATTCATGGGAGGAATGCGTGAACATTTGAAGAGCGGCCGCGGCAGATCCGTCCGTAGGAATGAAACGTCGCGGTGAAATACTCACGAGGAGAATTAGCCACGGGGCTGGATGTCGAGCCGCATTCATCCACCTACATATTTACCACGTGGAAACGCTGAGCCGAGGAAATGATGAAAGGGAGCGGGGGTGGTAGTGTGCCAGCCAGTATGCGCGGATGGGAAATAGACGGAGGAAAGAGGGATCCAGGGAACGTCGGGAATCATCGGACCGTTCAACAATGGCCGCTTGAATGGAACGAAGGGCCACGAAAAGATTCGAGGAATGCTCGCGGCGGTGACCGACGGATTTCACGGGCCGAAAAACCTGACCCGACCTCCGTCGTCGTTCGTCGTTTTCACGCATTCCTGCCGCCCGGGACTCGTGACCAACTTGCCGAAAACAATCGCGTTCCCTCTCGGGGTTAAGGGGGTAGACTCGTTTCCATTTCCGTACACTCATTTCTCCATAATGCGAAGATTGGGGTTTTCAGTAGTGAAAAGCGCTAGGATAAAAGATCAATCTGGTCCTCAGTCGCCCTCAAAAGTCCTATTTTACCACGCTTGTATTAGCTAGCCGATTTGTCGTTGTTGTTGTATGCGTCAAATCTTGTAATCGAATTTTAAATATAGCTCAGAACTTGATAACAATGCAATATTGAAAAAGAAATTTTTGAAAAAGCTGTGCGTTCAGGAAATAAATTTTAATATTAACCGTTACACTTCGTCGCGCGATGCTCCGGAGTACGTCATCGCGTTCAACGATCCCCGCTCCGCGCGCCAGCGCTCCCTACTCTACTACGCGTTTCCACTCCTACTCTTCCCCACTCCACTGACCCATTTCGCACCGAAGTAGCTCAGTCAGCGTGGTGTTTCGTTCATTCAGGTCCACTTCGGACAATGCGTCGTCTCTCGGAGTCATCCCCTCATTCTATCTCGCGTATTTCCATATCTTGCGTTTCTATATCTTACTATTTCGTACCAGTATTACTGTAATATATCTTTCGTTCCATTTAAAAAAGACTAAAAAGTAGAAAATGAAAAAATATATAAAAAAGAACTTTTTACCAACCACGCTTATATTAACATGCACTAAAAAGGAGAAAATAATTTTTTTAGACATTAGTCACTATAAATAAAGCGTGGAGCGCCCACGAAGATTACGTCAATATAGTTTAGCGCTGCACGATTTTATTTTTATAGTCACTAACGTCTAAAAAAATTATTTTCTCCTTTTTAGTGCATTTTAATATAAGCGTGGTTTTTAAAAAGTTTTCAAGTTTACGAGGCGTGATTTGTATTATTCGACAGCATGCCTGGCCCCACAAGTTGTCCCTCGAGACGGCACAGGCCGTGACGTCACATACTTTAGCCAATCATTTGGCTAGAAAAGCGCGAGTGGAATGACCCAATCGGACGGCTTGCTGCCGCATTCCTTTCGAATTCCTGCCAGGAGACAACTTGTGAGGCAGCTTTATAATAGCAATTAGAATTGATCTTTTATCTAGCACTACTGAAAATCCCTATTTTTGCATTATCGAGAAATGAGGAGGCGCATCGAAAACGAAACGAGACAACCCCCTTAACGGGCAATTCCTGTAATCCCATGAAAAATCAAGAATCTTCCTGCTTGAACTTTTCTGCAAGTTTGCATCCCATCAGGATAGATCTCCGAAGTTTCAATGAATTTTTTGAGGTAAGAAATAATCATGATGTTCACGGGCAGAATGGAGGGGTCCGAAAAGCGAAATGGTCTCGACCAAGCTCTCCCGAGGTTTATTTTCGCAATGTCGACGGCCTTAGTCATCGAGGGACGATAGCTCGGAGCCACGTAGCCGTGGTAGCAGCCGAGCTAGCGGCTCGGAAAGTTTATCCACGGATAAACGCACTTTATCCCGTTACGTAAAAAAGAGAATCGATCGAGCCCGCGAACCGTGAACACCGCACTACTAGCTCCGTGGTTCTGGTTGACCGCGTGCTTGCCGAACACGCGAGCTGGATAGTATTATATCTGGGGTCGATAGCAAGCACTTAGGCGATTTCAGGTTCGAGGTGGCAGGCTCGCGAAATTCGTTCGACCTTCTATCCTACCTTCGTAATCGGGCCACCGCATCGTTTCATACGATCGAAACCCGCTGTTAATTAAATGAACAGAAATCGAGTAAGAGCAACATCAAGGTCCAACAGTGCTATGTAGACAAACGACTCCAGATAGTTCCATGAAATTTATATGGAAGATTGCAACAGGTTCACTTGAACTAGTCCATTGGCCAAAATAAAGATGTCTGGAAAAAATCCAGGAACACAATTAACTTTCAATTACTCGTACTTCGCTTTCGACGTAACTGGTTACATGGAGCTTTACATCGCTCCAACATAAATCAATGTTTATTCAAATAAAATAACTTACTAAGAATTGATGATTTCGGCGCTAGGTTCTAGCGATTCAATTATTAAATAATGTGAATAAATTTATGTATATATTATGTAAATTTATGTATATATATATAATTTGTGAATAAATAAGAAATGATGATTTCGGCGCTAGGTTAGATCAGGTATACATTCAGCGAATGTGCAATTATTAAATAATGTGTCTTGACGTTTCGATCCTAATGTGGATCATTTTCACAAAGAACATTTATTGCGTCTGAAATTTTTATATGAACAATTAAATTTTGCCACCATATCCGATGGATGATATGCACGTGTATCATAGTTTATTCTAAAATGTTTTTCTCAATTCTTTTGTCTCAGCAAGTAAGTTACATCATTTGTGGTTAATCCCTGTGATTTACATGGTCGTGTTATATAAATATTTGCAAAATTTAATTCTTCATGTAAAAATTTCAGACGCAATAAATGTTCTTTGTGAAAATGACCCACATTAGGATCGAAACGTCAAGACACATTATTTACTGTGTTTTGTCGTTATCGATCGTATATATTGGCAATAAATTTTTAAATGTTTTCGGCGCTACGGTTCGATCCTTGTTACGAAACAAGCAGTTTTGCTAATTTATTCAAACATTATCAACGTTTCGATCCTATGTTTGGATCTTTTTCAAGATTAATTATTTGAAATTGCGTCTGTAACAAAATTAGTTGTAACTTGTTGAAAAAAACAGAATTATTCAATGAATTTTACTGTAAAATATTTGATATTATTTCCAAATAACAAACTTACTTGCTTTGTGAATGAAAAATTTTTAAGTGTGTGAATCCTGTATTACACGTGTATTGCGTGTCGGAACATTCGAGATTGGTATAATGACTAGATCTATTATGCTCAATACGCGTATTTAGCATAATAGATCTTGTCATTATACCAATCTCGAATGCATTGACACGCAATACACGTGTAATACAGGATTCACACACTTAAAAATTTTTCATTCACAAAGCAAGTAAGTTTGTTATTTGGAAATAATATCAAATATTTTACAGTAAAATTCATTGAATAATTCTGTTTTTTTCAACAAGTTACAACTAATTTTGTTACAGACGCAATTTCAAATAATTAATCTTGAAAAAGATCCAAACATAGGATCGAAACGTTGATAATGTTTGAATAAATTAGCAAAACTGCTTGTTTCGTAACAAGGATCGAACCGTAGCGCCGAAAACATTTAAAAATTTATTGCCAATATATACGATCGATAACGACAAAACACAGTAAATAATGTGTCTTGACGTTTCGATCCTAATGTGGATCATTTTCACAAAGAACATTTATTGCGTCCGAAATTTTTATGTGAACAATTAAATTTTGCAACCCATATCCGATGGATGATATGCACGTGTCTCATAGTTTATTCTAAAATGTTTTTTTCAATTCTTTTGTTTCAGCAAGTAAGTTATATCATTTGTGGTTAATCCCTGTGATTTACATGGTCGTGTTATATAAATATTTGCAAAATTTAATTCTTCGTATAAAAATTTCAGACGCAACAAATGTTCTTTGTGAAAATGATCCACATTAGGATCGAAACGTCAAGACACATTATTTAATAATTGCACATTTGCTGAATGTATACCTGATCGAACCTAGCGCCGAAATCATCAATTCTTATTAAACTATTACGATCGCTAAACAATTCACCTTTAAAATCACTTACTTTTGTTTATGCTTGAAACACTAAATTTTAAGGTCTGAGAGATTCTAAAATTAAGCCACTTCTCTTCGTTCCACTTGAAAAAATCGGGACTTGCTGGCTGCGGAAGTGTCACGCAAGCGACCGACTTGGCGGAAATCGGTAAGATTAATACAGGGTACAGCGAAAGATTCACGTCGATCGGAGCAACCGGTAAAACGTAGATCGCGTCGAAAAAAAATTCCGGGCCAGAGGAACTGGAGCCGCAAATTGAAGGCGGTCCGGGGAAACGCGACGGTCCGTTTCCGAGGCCCTAATCGCGGGATCGCGTGAGCTCTTGGGAGCCACGGACGCTCCCAGCGGCTCCTGCTGTTCGAGGAACAAAGGAACGGGTCGAAAGGAGACGGGACGAGCCTTTAGAAAGGGAACAGGACGGGACGGGACCGGCAATAATGCGCGAGAGGATAACGCTGCAGCCACGCGACCTACATTCCTCCGACAGGTGAGCCTCACCTCGCGCCACGGATAAAGAGCCGAACGGAGAGAATAACGCTGGCCCGCGATCGGGGACCAGTCCCAGGGCACCGTTCCTTTCATAGGCCACGGTTCTCGGAAGGAGACCTAAGCGAGCTTAGGAACGCGCATTCAACCTTTGCGCGGCCGCAGCTGCGTTGCGCGCACCACTCTTAGAAAATAGGTGAGAAGTTTTCCGAGAAATCGAGCTGGTGGAACACGTTCCGATTATGTCAGAACGTTCAGGAACGTGGGAGGATGAAAATCGGACTGTGGGTTTTAGGTGCTAATGGGTTTTTATCTGCTGGATGGTCGAGCACTAGTGTGCGTCAAACAATTCAACCCTGTTAGGGCAGTTGGTTGAGAAAACAAAAATGGATATGTTAACATGAATTTTAGACATTTTCTACAGTGTAAACTGTGTGATATTATTTCCTCGTTCTTCTATTTAGTGCGACAACGTTGAAGCAATTTAGCATAGCAATGTTAAAGAAATTAAATTATGAACGGGCTAAACAAAAGAGCACGGTAGAACACGACGGAACTGAATATGAATTGCACTGGATACAAGGTTGAACATTTTTTGTAACAATGGCAAAATTTCACTGTCGGCTCAGCCATGAAAGCATCCATTGATTGCATATATTGTTCGTTCCAGAGCGTTTTAAAAGGACGTCGATTACTTCATTGTCGGTAGATACATTTTGAACGTCGCATCGAACGTTCTTTCAAAACAATGCTCAATTGAATAATCATTTTTGTCATACATAAGAGGCTTGACGAGGGTGTAAGGAATTTTTCACAGAACAGAGAAAGCCGGTACCGGAACAATGGAGCCAGAATTGCTGGACGCGGTCCAATTCGATTCTGTATAGAAAGACGGGACCAAAATCGCGACGAACCCGCAGACGTCGATTTTTGCGAGCGACACGCAGAAAATGACGATGACTCCGTGCGCCCCGGTGTCTGGTTTTTAATCGAGCGGGGTAATAGCTGCGGTGGTCGTCGTTTTTCAATTGTGCCGCGCATCGACCGCTCGAATACCGTCATCGTTCCGAAACGTCCAGTAATTTTTCCAGTTTTGCGGTTGGAGCGAAATCGAAACTCATGGCGAACGGGGAATTGGTTGGATCTCGATGGTGGTGCACAGGCCTTGGAAATCGTTGCGAAATGAAGGGAGACTTCTGTCCTAAAGGGTCGAGGTATCCTATCATTTTTCTGAAACCTCCATACAAATACAATTTTAATTTTGTATACAGATCCGCAGGCTAATTATGATAATTCAGCCAGTGACGAATCGCATTAGTGTTGGTCACATCGGAATGAATTGCCGCGGAAATTACTTGTGAAATGAAGGTAGACTTCTGTTCTAAAGGATCGAGACATCCTATTATCTCTCGGACACTTCCCGTACAAGTGACACGAACAATTATAATTTTGCATACAGATCCTCTGTCTAATTATGATAATTTAACCGGTGGCAACTCGCATTAGTGTTGGCCTCACTCGCCGCGCTGTGGGACACGTCCAGCAATGTTTCCAGGTTGCGGTCGAATCGCAATCGAAATCGATTGGGTCTCGAAGGTGCAAGCTATTCTTCTCTCATTCAGGAAATCATCCGGAAATAAAGGGCGACATTTGTCCTAAAGGAACGAGCGGTTTCGGCTCGTCTCTCGATGGACAGCTGTTTCCAAACCCACGACGAGCATCTGCGAAGCCGAAGGCGTTTTCAATAGCACGGGACGCGCGTGCTCGTTAACAACCGCGACCATGGAACCAGGAGGAAAGGAAACGTTTGCTTTTCTTCGGGCACGTTTCCGACGGTAAATCTTGCCATATGGTCGTGGCTGGTCGATGCGAGAGCAACCGATCGATCGCACGTGCTCGATCGGAAGCCTTCCTGCATAGTTAGATTCCGCGAAATCATCGGCCACGTGACAACTTCGTCTAACTTTGTACTCGTGCAACGTGGCAATTTCGAAACTAATTTGCAAGTTTAAGTTTGTTTTGACATAGTGACGCGTTGCACGTGTGCTGGGCGATCTGGTTCTCTTGCAAATAGGGGGTTGCATTGATAAACACGATGGATGACACGTGTATTCTTGTAAGCGAGCTTTCAGAGTTCTTCTTGACGTGGTCTTCGTGGATTGAAGCTAGAAAATTTTCTGAAGGTAGCTAGGCTGAATGTTGGAATTCAACGATAGCATAGCGTTTTAGGTATGAGGGTTTAGCCCTGGTGTAGTCAATCGGGTACCCATTTACTGTATTTCTTTGAACTGTTTGTTAATGTACCTCTGAGAAATATTAGAAAATTTCTCTGAATGTTCATTCTTTACCCGCTAATATATTAATTTATAGTCTTATAATGAGAATTTCTGCAAACACGTTAAATACAGAAAGGTTTTAAATATAATCTATACATTTATTCCATTCTTTTTTACATTATTGGCTTCTTCCCAAGGACAGCTTTCACTTTTACTATTTACACGTAGATTAAATACAGGATACGCGGAAACAGTGTGTGGTTATTCAAAGCAGCACCTTCACAATACTAACAAAGTATACATACGGTATACAGTATAGTTTATCAGAATAACGCGCCCACATAAACACATTTCCAACCCTGAAGCTACACAATTGTCAAAGTCGAATAGACTGAATCTAGTTAGACTAGACGAAAACCAGTAAGATCGTGCGACGTCGCGACGGGGGCGTGAGGATATCTCGGGGTGTTTAAAGATGGCGGGTCGGTGTTTACCGCGTCGTGGGTAACCCTCCCCTCGCTCGTCTCCTTCCGGCCAGGTCTCCAGGTCCTCGTCCGTGGGTTCTACCTGTGCTAGAGCCAGAAGAGCGAGAGAGAGAGAGAAAGATGTCCGAGAGAGTCTCGCTGGAGCGAGAGGATTCTGGTCCCTGTGCGCCGTCAAGGCCCATAAAGGCTCTCTTTTTCTCTCTCGTTCTCGGTTCGCAGAGCCGCATAGGGTACACCAACACACCGGGCTGAGGAAACGCGCTCGTCCACACAGCTGTGCGACGCGGTTCTCCGTGTGTTGCTGGTGGCTGCATCAGCTGTCGGCCTTGGTAGGGTGCAATTACCCCGGCAGAGCAACGACGAAGAGAAGACGACCGGGAGGAACGATCCGGCGAGCGACCGACCGACCGACCGACCGAACGAACCAGCCAACCAACAACCCAGGCAAGAGCGAAGAGGAGAAAGGACACGCAACAGAGGGAGCGAGGGAACAAGAGAGAGAGAGAGAGAGAGAGAGAGAGAGAGAAAGAGTCCACGGGGCTTCGAACCCACCGATGGACCTGACTGCTTCGCTACGTCTGTCCGTCCCGCTCTCGCGGACTCGAACGCCGCGAGAACTCTCTCTCGAGGTGGCCCCTCGAGGTGGCCAGCCAGCCCAGACACTGCCACCCTGCCTCCAGGCCGATGCTGCTCGCCAACTTCGACTATCCTTCCCAGGGAGACGGTGGCCTAGGATCAGGCCCAAATATTCGGACCTGTCGCCCTCGATACCGTGAAACTGTTGTCGGACAAGGCCACGCGTTTCGATAGTATCACTGGTTATCCTCAACGCTTGCTCTTCATTTCTTCCGATAATATTAGGACCTTGAATAACTTCTCGCTGTTTCTTCAAAGATGGTAGTAGCAGTACCCCGTTCGTGGAATTTCGAATGGTAACACACGTGCAAGGCAGTAGTGTATCTAACCTTAAGTTTCAGTGTATGGTAGTTCACTTTAGTGTAAACAAAGTAATTTTTTCTTAGTTCTGAAAATGTCTACTTTTGTGCCGAATAAAGTGTATTTGCGGGGAATTTTATTGCACTGCTTTATTCAAAAGAAATCTGCAGCTGCAGCACATAGAATTCTTGTTGAGACTTATGGTGACAATGCTTTGTCGGATACGACATGCAGAGACTGGTTTCGACGCTTCAAAAATAATGATTTTGAACTTGAGGATAAAGAACGTTCTGGCGCACCGGAAAAATTTGAAGACGAAAAGTTGGAGGAATTACTCGAATATACTATACCATATATATTATACTTTGAATGAAATGTTTTTGTTCCTTATAATTTAAATAAATCTTTTCTTTTGTAAAGGAAACAGCGAGAACTTATTCAAGGTCCTAATAATAAAGGACCTACACAGTAAAATGTCCATTATTTACGCGAATTACTCTAATTGTATATTTTTATATGTACACGTCGATCGCGGCTTCGATACCACTAACGGGGAGTTGTAGGTGGGAACTCTTGGGGTACGAGTACAACGGAGTTGCGATACTAGCGAAGAGAGCGGCGCTTTTGATGATCGACTGCTAAGCGCACGATCATCAAAAGCGCCGCTCTCTACGCTAGCATCGCCACAGGTAGTATCGCGGCTCGGTCGTATGTACTCGTACCCTAACTTCACGTCACCCCGGCTACTCACACCTAGCTTCAAACATTCCGCGTCTCAATCGTATTCTCTACTCGTCTATTCTCATCGCACAACATCCGAGATCGAATAACAATTTCATTTTAGCAATGAAAAGTTCGTCTTGGGAATTAAGCATACAGCCCTGATATGTTCTAGTATACAGGGTGTCTCAGTTGAAGGAGGCCACCTATCTTCTTTACTTTTAATGGCAGAAAAAATATTTATGGCATAATTTAAATGGTATCGAAGTAGGAATATCATAGAAGAACAATCTCTTTTGTACGGTTATTTCTTCGTAGTTTTTTTCAAGATCATCGTTATTCTTTTATCGGGAATTTTTCTTTTATTCCATCTTGTTAATTACTTAAGCATATTCAAATGTATTTTTTCAGCCGCTATAAGATGGAATATAAAAAAATTAGTTTTCCCGATAAAAGAATAACAATGAACTTGAAAAAACTATGAAGAAATAACCGTACAAAAGAGATTGTTTTTCTATGATATTCCTCCTTCGATACCATTTAAATTATGCCATAAATATTATTTGTGCCACTAAAAATAAAGGAGATATTTAGGTGGACTCCTTCAGCTTAGACACCCTGTATATTAGGTGTGCAAATAAGTTCCTTCCCCTTTTTCTCTACGATCATAACTTCTGACTGAATTCGAATTACTTCTCGATTTTGGTGCCATCTGAAAGAGCGTTCTTTTAGTTTTACGAAGAGTCGTGATGAGGGCTCTAAGAGTTTCCAGTCCTATGCAACAATTTCAAGTAATGTGGCGTGCGAGAAGCATCATTTGCGTCACTGCTTACTCTTTACATTCTACTTTACATTCATACTTACAAAATCAGCTGCTGAAGTTACTGAAATGGTTCGTGCGGCACAGGGAGAGAACGCTGTAGCTTAGAGAACATGCAAAAAGTGGTATCCAAAGATTTGAAGCCGGAAATTTTTATTTGGAAGACGACGATCGTTCAGGTGCACCGAGAAAGTTTGATGACGGTCAGTTAGAGGAATTGCTCAACGAAAATCCGACCCAGACGCAAGAAGAATTGGCAGAAAGATTGGTAGTGACCACACAAGATTTTATTACATTTCATGTGCGCAGAATTTGAATTTGGAAGAAAAGGGGAAAGAACTTATTTGCACGACTAATAATCTAATGAAATTATTCTGTCTGAACTGTGAGAAACGGGAGCCGAATGGAACTCGGTGAAATTTGAGTACATATTTCGGATCTTGTTCGAGACGACGTGCATCGTCCCCGAAATTTGTCGGCGGATGATCGATCCTCGGGAAATCTTGGTTAGGTCGTAGGCGGGGCCGTCGTCCCCGACGCGGCTGCTCCATCAACGCCGCGTATTATTATCCCGTCAAGAAGTTCATAGGTGGCTCGAAATATCGAGGCTCTCTCGCCTCGTATATTTTCCGGGGCTGCCTCTCCTTCTACTCGAGAAGTTTTCCGCGCGAGACCCTCTCGACTCTCCGCTCCGTTCCGCGCGCGCGCTTCTGTCCCGCTGCTGATATGAATAATGTATCGCGCGAGCCGCACCGAAAACGACGAGCCGGGAAAAACCGAGAGACGAGGGAGCGAACGAAAACCGCGGCCAAACGGATCGAGCGAAAGAGAGACGGTGCTGACAAACAACGGACGGAGATAAAAAGAGGAATGGAACGGAATGAAAGAGAAACAGGGATTGCCGAGGATTCCGCGGAACGGAGAGAGACCGCTAGAGAGATGGTCCAGAATATTTAGTTTCATTTACTTAACAGTTGTTTTGCACGGATGTGTAGTCGGTTTCACTAAGACTTTGACTGCTGGAGCAGCGGTCCCAAAAATCACATAAAACCAATGACATTTATTTAACGAAATAAGAATTGAAAATTTTAAATGTGAGATTCTGAGTGGTGCTCCGACTTCGTCGCATTTTTCAATGAAGTTCAATGGTTAAATTTTAAGGAATGCAGCTTCATTAATCGATCATATAGTCACCACTCCTTTCTACAATTAAAAGTTTGCGACATTTGGATGAATAACGAGGTAATGATCAACGTGGTAATTGAATTAATTGAGGATTTCTGGGGTGGTGACCCCCGCGATCTTCAACTGAAGACAGATATGATGATCAATTCGATTTTCCTTGAAGAGGAGCACAAAATCGAAACGCAGTAAAAGTGAGAGACAGAGACGGGGTAACGGAGGAACATGGCCTCTATAAGCAGGGGGACGAATGGTAGGATTACCGAGCCGACAAAACCACCCGCGGGAGGAGAAGGACGAGAGGAAAAGCGGAGAGGCTCTCTCTGGGGAGAAGGACGAAAGAGAGAGAGAGAGAAAGAGGGGGAGGGAGAGCACTGGTTCCGCTCGGGGCAGGATGCTGCCAGCTAGAAACAGGTTTGTCCGGACGCTTTTCCAAAGGTTGCCCGGCCAATTTCCGCGGTCATCGACGTTATTCTAGCGGCGATCGCGACAACGATACCGTTCCGAGTTCGCGGGAACACACGAAGAGTGCCAGGCTAACGAAGAGCCGCGCAGTTACGTGTAATTAGCAGCTAGGCTGCGTCTGGCAGCGGTGGATCATGGACGCGATACTGCATCCTAAATTAACCGCGATGGTTTACCGCGTCAAAGGCGCGAGTGGAAGAGAAAGAGAGAGAGAGAGAGAGAGATGGAGAGGGGGGGGGGGTCGTCGATCAGTGGTCGCGGATCTTCGGTGGAACGAACGGTTTATGGTCAAAGGGATGCCCACTTTCGTAATTAACAGCCAAAGAAATATTACCGTACATGGCGGACGCTCGGCTCGTTACCAGTAGGATGCTGTGCAGAATAATTTCGGAGAACTATCAGATGCCACGGGAGCCTACAACCTCGCTAATTAATCGAAGAAGCTGCTTTTTGAGAGTCACTCTTGTACCGCACATGCGCCGCTTGTAAACTCCTTGGTCTCACCGACTTCGAGAACGAATTTTTGACCTGAAAGTTCAACTGCTTCGACATAATTGCTGTCGATTGCAGTATTTGTTACAGAGATATAATATACCGACACTGATAGAGAAAGCAAGCAAACGAATGCACGTCGTTTCATTCATAATTCAACTGTGTATCTCGATGGCCACAAAAATCCGAACGAAGGGAAGGTATCTTCAGATGCCTAGCATGTTTCTCGCGGAAAGAACAAAAGCGAAGTCCCACAAATTTTCGCGAACAAACACGCGTCACCTCTCGCATTTCACAGCCGCATAAAGCTCGCGATGCAACTTGTAGATTCTCGTTGGGCCTCGGTAAAATACGTAGACGTGCGGAGTGTTTCGAGCGATATCGTCCGCGGGTTCACTGAACCGGGTAGAGCATGCAGCATGCAACGAAAGGGTGCAGCGCGGCGATGCAACACAATGCGTCCGAATCACGCAGCAGGGGCGATGCATCGTCGGAGCGTCTCTGAATCGAGCTCGCGCCATTGATAGGTGGTTTCTCTGGAGCACGGGGGAAAGAGAGAGAGAGAGAGAGAGATCAGGCTTTTCCGCGAGTTTCGCTCATTCTCGGCATCCCTCGGAAGATTCCACAGAGTCCGGTAGGCCTGCTCCAGGAATCGGGTGCAGGGAATATGCATTCCTGCCCTCGGAAATCCCGGTAAGCCGGCGATAACGAGTTCGGCTGATCGTTCGAGTGGCTGGAACGGGATCGAGATGGGTGGTGGCGCAGCACCGGTTTGCGACTGCGCCCCTTTCAAGCCCCCTTTCAACCCCTCACAGACCAGGGGTGCAGTTCCTGCTCGAATAGCGCGCCTGTGCGCGCGAGCAGGACGTGATTCCAAGCGTGTTACGCGTTCGATCACGCACTTTCCCGCTCGACCGGCTCCCTGTCACGCTCCGAGTGGGTTAAGGAACCCACCGCGAGCTTGCGTACCGTCCAGCTGACCCGACGTGACCCGCGATTAACCCCTTGCCCTAAAACCAAGTCTCCGAAATGGGCTTTCGCTCGCAAACTCGATTATGACGCCTCCGACGCGTCGCAACATTCTTGAAGCTGTCCGTCAGGACTTGTTCCACAACTCTTTCAGAAGGACTTCTTAGTAGCAGTAGACTGATCATTCCATTTTGAATTCTCGTGTAAAAGAAGATTGTTAAGCTTTCTTTCGATGCATTTAAGAACGTTGTTCGCATGTTCTAATAAGTTGGGAAAATAAAAGCTGCAGTTCGCGTACCAATTTGTAAGACCAAGTGCTCGAGCATCTGTTCGATGTACACGCAGGTGCGCTACCGATTTCATAACGCTCGAACGACTCGACGACGCTCTCTTGAGCACCGTTAATCCGTGATTCGTTGCCAATCCTCGGTAACAGTGAATAGCCAATTAATTGTACGCGCGGATTGTTTGTTCGCGCCGCGTTGCTGCCCATCCGCAGAGGCTACCGAATCGGAGTATCGATCAGTTTTGATCTTCCTGGCATGCAGTGGATAAGGTAGATAAGGTAATTAGGAATATACGAAATGGGTAGGAAGAGGTAGCGAATGGAAATTATTCATTCTAAAAGGCTTGTCAGCACTGTGGAACGAGTCGAAACAGTAAAAACTGTGGACGCTCGAGGCACGGATTGCCATCTCGGTTGACAAACGAACATCGATTTGTCAGCCGAATGAATAACGAGAACGGTGGTTGCGTAGCCGGGAAAGAAAGATTAGGATTAGCGGTAGCGTCCCGCAGAAAAAGGCCCGAGGCATGGGACTTGTGCATGTTCGTTGCATAGATCCCGAGATGCGCAGCTCTTGGGGCCCCTTTTCTGCGAGCGTGTCCGTGTCCGTGTCCGTGGTGGCTTGGTGGCTCGTGGTCGTTCTCCTGGTAGCTGTGCCCTCTCTGCCCGACTGGCTGCTCGCGCTTCACACAAGGAAGCCCTCTGTGTGGGTCTAGAATGTGTCCTTGGCCAAGGTGCGTTGACCTTCCCGTGTGCTGGACTCCAGACTTCTACTTAGAGAGGGCTAAATCTCCATCCGGAGAGGTTGGACCTGCCTCCCACCGGTCTCCGGGGGCCCACCAGATACATACGAAACTTCTTCGACTTCTTTTCCATGGGCTGTTCTCCGTTTAGGAATTCCTTAGGAGATCTGGTCTCGTTCTTGTTGCCTCGCCAAGCCACCTTCTTTCCTTTGTGGGCCAGAGCTCTCCTTCCTCGATGTGTTTGCTACATTTTTGCTCCCGGCTTTCGCAACGCCCTCTCTGACCCTCCGATCCGAATCCTGTCCAGACACCTTTAGATGCATCGTGCAACACGGGCCCACCATTTCGGGTCTAGCGTCCTCTGCGTTTGCAACTCCCACGCTTGCCGATGGACGTTCAAACCGAAGCTGTATCAGTGTCGATCAGAACAGTGATCAGTGGTCTAGTTGCTCATTGCTTCACCTAGTCTTCCCTCGCATAGTGTTACTTCCTCGAGGGTGGGGAGGCGCAGAAAGCGTAGTGGTACCACGTTCTTTGACGTTTGCCAAACATAAAGGACAGCGTAACGATAAAGAGCGACTGAGGGTCGAGGCAGTCGCCACAGTTCAAAAGGCTGCCTGTCGATTACAATGTGAATGCAAATAGCAAAGTTTTTCATCTTTCATTCTATTTTTACAGAACTTTTACCAACGTATTTGCGAGATTTTTATAATCAAAATGAGCCTAAATCCGTAGAAACAAATGTCACACTATGCGAGGAGAGACTGTACTTCCTAACTTCTATTCTGTAAAAATAGGATGATCCGTCTCCATGGGTTTTCACTAAACTGCAAATCTTCAATTCTGCAAAATAAGAATTGTCTGCACCGATTGTAAGAGATGGAAGCTAAATTGATTTTTATACAGGAAAAATCATATATCGACATCTTCAATTTTTTAGATTTTACAACAATCTTGAATTTCGTCTACTCAATTTTCCTATTAACGAATAAAGATCCGCAGTCTAGTTTTCACTCTTAGAGGCTAGAGGAAGAACACTTTGGATCGTCTTCAGGGCAAATGACCCGTAGAAGTAGAAAGAGACTAATAATCCTATGAATTGGACGTTGAAGATGCGTAGATCAATATTTCCATATTTAGTTAGTTGAACTACTAGATTGACGTGGTATTTCCAAGTGTCGGTTGTGTGAAAGAAGAACGACACGAGGGAATGAATTTTTGAACAGAGAAAGAGCGAAGATTGAAGGCTGTTGTATAGAAGATGGAGGCCATAGGTACGCTGCAACAAAACATTATCCTCTAAACATAAAATATATGAAAATCCTTTTCGACCAACGTACTACGTTAGAAGTTGAACACCCATGGTGCAGACTGTTCTCAGGGGGCGAGGTTTCGAACCAGAGCCCCACGGAGCAGCCCATATTTCATGTCTGATAAATGTACACTCCTTTTAACTGTCCATCCAACTTGTGTACAGTCCTGTGTCAGAAGAAAATCTACGAAATAAATTTTCTGAAAAGCAATACGTACTCCATTCTGAAGACTTAGCGAGTCTGCACAAGTCACTCGCGACTCCTAAAAACGATTTCGAGCTAAAAACAATATTTGCTTCTTCACGTTCTTCCGATAAATAAAGTCTTCCTTTCCTCTCTTTAATTCGTTTTTTATCGACACAGGTTTCACGCGAATGCCAGTGGGATTCCCATGGTGCACCGCGCAGCACAGTAGCGTTCCTTCCCGCTAGACCGTGGCGTGCACGCGTTAACGCACCAGGTACACCGGTGTCGAACGATCTACAGGGTGTCCAACGAACAAACCCACAAATCTAACAATCTCGTGCCGGTAATAAAATGTTCGATTCAAGATAAAACCGTTCTGTGAACGGTAACCGATATTAGATAGATAACAGCTGTCTAACGGAGTGACGTTTTGCATACGCTGGCGAAACACTCCGTAGAATCTGTTAAACCAGTTAATTGGGTGAAATCTCGACCGCGAGTACTCGCGTAGACAAGTGAAGGGGAATGATAGCAATCAGGGCCGATTTATTCTGCAATAAATCCAATTATAACTTCATTTACGTGTGTGGTTCTTGTTCGTGTGCGGCGGGACTCGATGCTGAAACCTCTAGGAAAATTCATCGGAAGACTGGATATTCAGCAAAATAAAAATCTTCTGCGTCATTTAGTCACTCAGTTTCTGGCTGTACGTTGTATACCAACGTCATTTCATTCTACAGAGATGCCCGGCTTCCTGTTTTTCAAAGTACTATACAAACTCATGATTTCATCCTTGACTCATCCTCAAACTCTGGTTCATACTCGAACCTTTTGCCTGACCACGTCACCTTCAAAACTCTGTCTTAACAATCTTATCAATGACCTCACAATTCCTCAACTAAACTACCACCGTTCAAGTTAGAACCCATCTATACCCATTTCCCCTCGACAGGGCAGATTCTCTGTTCTCCCAAGTATGTAGATACACATTTAGTTCGACTGTCTTGCATATTCCGCAAACCTACAATATATAATGCCAACGTGTTTTCGACTAAGTTCCGTTTCATAAATAGACGGCGGATCTTTATGCAAAATAAAAATGTTTTGCATTGACTGTGGGAAGCAGGAATAACATAAAAATTGATCTAATCACTTAACGACTTTGATATGTTAACACTAAACCTTCCGAGTACTAAAACCGATTAAAATGTTCTAGCTTATGAAAATGACAAGGCTCTATTTATTCAGATTTTGTGCAACTTTAATCACAATATATGCTTGGATAAAGAAATTTATCGAATCAATTTCCACGTAAGCAACTTCGTAATTGCAATAATTGTAAGACGTTTGTGTAAGTTTAGTGTTAAAACTATCATTGCAACATTCTTGAATTTTTAAAATCTGTTACTGTTTTATATTTCGCCCAACCAATTTCTTCATAAATGCATGAAGATCTGCAGTCTACTGATAAATAAAATACTAATTGAAACCAACATACATATATTGGCAGAAAGTCTAACGCGTGTACAAGATGTATGTACTTCTAAAAATATGTTTCAACAAATTGATAACGGACGAACCTCTGTCCGAGCGTGAAACAAAATGGTGAGCAGAATATGTCTGAATCTTCGCAGCGTTATCTTCCCTGATTTCCTCTTCACGGCCGGTCTAACCCAGCCCCGATAAAAATCCCGAGGGATCGCAGCAGTTTGCCGTGGATTAACGAAGAGTAAATTTTCTCGAAAAAAAGGTTGTCGTCTCTCGACATTTTCAGCAGGATTTCAGTCTCGGGTAAATAGTAGGGAGCCGTGTGCAGGTGCAGGAACACGGGAGAACGCGTGCACATAGACAGGCACGCCTAGCAGAGCAGTGCATCGTGTACCTGCGACAGTGGTTCCGCGTGCAGGCACGTACCTAACAGGCTGGCAGGTAATCGATAAGCTCGGGCATGCCATCCCGGTTATGCGTGCGAAATATTCCGGTTTTTCAGTCGTTCACCCTAACCACGCTGCCGTTCGAAAGAAATCGCCTCGCGCGTATCGGCACGCGCGATCGATCGGCCATCGAACGACCAACCAACCACAGGCCTGCATCCTTCCCCCCTTCTTCTTTTTGTGTCCACCAACTGCGCTGCTCAATGAATCCTCAATGGAACCTTCTCTTGAATCACAAATTTTCGAGAGACGGTGCTCCGATCAATTTAAATTCATGTTCTTCTAAATATTTCTCCTTCATTTTGATGGAATTTGTTTCGTTTGTTTTTACTGTTTTGTATTGTTGATCGACTAATCTCGAGTCCACCGAACTCGATTTTTACCGCGCAATTTCAGGAAGATCCAAGTTCCGATCGGAAGGTGCATTCTTTTGTACATATGTGTGCATGATTATGAAAGTGGTCTAGTTAAAATTAAAAAAAAAAAAGGAAATGAATTTATCAGTTACTTCACATCACATTATTTTAAACTAAATTGATTCAATGTAAATTTTACGATATTGTCAATAATGAACCGTTAGATTAATGTGTTTGCATCCTTTTCGTAGAGCGTAACAGGGCTAGGTGAAAATTGGTCGAAAATTCGGTAGATTTTCGCACGGCTAATCAGCGGGGCTAATCAGTCGGATAAGGCCGCGTAATAAACGAGCTTGTTCTCGTCGTGGGAAAGTAGCGTATAGGTGGCTCGTCGAAGGCCTTTTCAGAGCTTGCTGACTGGAAAAGGTGTCCCGATTAGCATATTCGCTGGAACGTCGCCGTCGGTAAAAGGTGTAATGGCGTTTCGCTAATGGCTCGGTTCGCGGGATAAGAAGCCGTCTAACGTCTAATTGGCGACGCGGAACTTCCGTCTGGACTTCTTGCACCGGTAAACGCCGATGCACACACAGCACAGAACAGAAGAGCGCAGCGCAGTGCGCGATGCAACGCGATGGGATGCGACAGCGAAGCGCGCGAGTTATTTATCGAGGCGGAAACGCGCGGAACGTGGATCTCGTCGATTTAATGAACACTGTCCCGCAAGGATCTTCGGTTTCCCGAAGTGCAACGGTGATTAAGGTCGCACCAAGAAAAACGAGAGAGAGAGAGAGAGAGAGAGAGAGAGAGAGAGAGAGAGACTAGGAAACGGCTACCAATGAAAACTAACAACGCGGGGACTTTCTTCTCGTTTTTCTTCTTCGCGCCTCTCTACACCGCTACCTGTCGCTTGGACGCTCGTTCCCTGTCCTTACGATTATTCACTCCGCCGGTAAACTCGACGCTGTTGCGTCGTATCCATCAGGATTGCTGCTATTCAGCTTTTTGTGTCATTTGTGCCAGCATAATCTTACACGCGTTTCTTCTTGCTATCTCAATCGAATTAATGAGATATTCCAGCCTCGCTTACGAGTGTTAGGACACTTAATCGAAGCTTTTTAGTCAACGGCTGCGTCCTCGAGAACAATCCATAGCTGCGAAACAGCTTGTGCAACAAGGGGTTAAATAAACTTCTTTATTATTGGTGGGCGTGAAGTAAAATGAATCAACTACCGACGATGACTGCTAATAGTCTGTTCATAGCTGGACGTCGACCATCAACCATTAAGGGCTCACGATAAATGGTATGAGTAGCGAGCAATCGTTTGGGATAGTTCCTCGGAAAAAGACATTATTAACGTTCTCTTAAGTTACAGTCATTAGTAAACTGCGGATTTTATGGATTTTTGCGACGAAAAGTGAAAAAGCTTCAGCTTAATGGGACAATCAACACTCCTGTGTCCTGCGATCAATGCGAACTTTTTTTATTTTGCACGAAGATCCGCAGCTTAGTGATGATCTGACGATTAGACTGTGGATTTTATGCATTTCCGACTTTGTGTATTAATCTCAGCTTAATAGGACAATTAAAAGAAGAATACAATTTTCATTTGGCTCCTGTGTCCTGCGATCGAAGCGGACGTTTCGTATTCTGCATAAACATCCGCAATCTAGTCATTAGAAACCTATTAGCAGGCTGGCGATACTCAAAGTGCTGAGATTAGGAAAATGTGTGTTAGACAGTGCGATTGGGAAGACTGGGTGATAGTCGATCCTAGAATAGCCTCGGTTGGAGAACACTCTTCCGACATCGTTGACACGGTAACATACGCAACAGAAGCACCAAGAATTTCTCTCGGTGTAGTTCTGCGCCCAAGGTGGAGAGGAACAGAGTGAGAGAGAAGTGAAGTGGCAAAGACGAGGGGGGAGGGGCGGAGATCGTGCGGTAAACGCGGCGTGCGAGCCGCGGTGGCGTTCCGCCAGCAGACGAAACACAAGGTTGCATTGTGTTTCCCGGTAGGCCGTTAACCCAGGTCAGCAACTGCGAATCCGCGGTGCTCTCTCGCTCTCCGGCTGTTCGCACTGTATCGCTCTATAACGCCTCGGTCCCTTTGGTTCTCCTCGCGAACGGTGTGTGACGCAGTTCCGGTCCCGGCCGGAAGCTCGTCGGCTTCACTCCGCTTCCGACACGCTTCGCGGGCCGACGCTGCACGCAGCGTCGGTGCAAGACGATCCGCCCTCAGATCATCCCCACCTCGCGCGCCAACGACTGACTACCTGAGCCACTCGATCCCGGATCGTTAGCCCCGAGATTCCATCGGGCTCTCTCAATTAACCATTTTGTTCGAACGTCTCTCCGTTCACCTGAAATTGACAGTGTACGTTCATTCGTGTATACAGTGGTCGAAATTTCTATAAAGTCATCTTGTTTTTCATAGATATTTTAAAAATATCACCACTTTATATAGTAATAGGATAGAGGGACTGCGTACTCTACACCGCTATGTTTACTATTTACGTTTTTCTTAATTTTTTTCTGTGTGGTGCAGAACACAAGTGCGAAGTTTCTATAAAGTCACTTAATGTTTCTCTGTATTCTGAGCAGAGAATTACGGAAAACTGCAAATATTCTAAAAGTATTAGTTTTAGAACTCACGGAAATCCTGTTTGTTATAATTTGATTCACGTGTATGAGAATGCCGAGAGGAAAAGTACTAACAAGTGAAGAAAACGCATCAATCGATGCTTATAAAGATATGGCCTGCTCTAATCACGCAATTGCTAAGAAAACTAATCGGTCATATACTGTGATTAATAATTATATCAATTTACGTGAAAATTACGGAAAAAATCATTTTAAACGTGGTAATAAAATATTGTCAAAGAGAGGACATTCATTATTAATGAGATCTGCGGCTACGGAAAGGAAAACTGCAGCACAATTTCGAGCTGAATTGAAGCTCCAAGTAACAATAAGACGTGTGCAACAACTTTTAAACTCTTCTGGACAAAAACACAAGGTAAGCAAGGCTTTAAAGAAGTACATAAACCGACCCGTATTGATATCGCACGGGCACAAAACACAGTGACTTTATAGAAATTTCGACCACTGTATTCATGCTCGTTCGTGCACATTAATTCTATGTATTTCAACTGGCTGTATACCTGAAGTTGACAATGCGCCTGCATTTACGGAAGAATCGCATCTTCGCGCGAATGATTATTATTGCGACATCCACAAAAATGGATCCATTTCTTTTCTTCAACCTTTCTCTTCGACAAAATGGTAATTACAGCTTCCAACTTGATTTTATTGTTTTATTTTGATTAGATGTAGCTATTATACGATAATATTTTAATGCAAAATTAAATAGATACGTATGTAAAGAAGATATATCTCTTTAATTTTAATTTGGCGGCATGACGCCGGGTCTAGAAGGTCGGTATGGCAGAGAACATAGGGACGAACCAGGTAAAATATTCGAGAAGGTGACTACGTGTACACAACGAATAGAGATGACAATAGAGACAGACAAAAAGAGATTATTAAAGAAGGGATAACAGGAAATAAGAAATACGAGTAGAAATAACTTAAATGTCGTTTCTCTTTTGACAGGTGAATAAGACAAAATGTAAATAGCGTAAATAATGTATATCACTTGTCATAATAAAAATAAAACTCTTCTGACAGGGCAACGACCAGAGGTTATTTCTGCGCTACGCTTCGATCCTTTGTTGTTATTAATAGCTTTGTTTTGGACCAGCTCTTGAGAATCCTTGTAGTTTCAATTCCAAACTGTCTCGACATTTACGCATAAAAACTGTCATCTGATGTGTGTTTTTCGTCCTCCATGGTAAATATGTTTTGTTTCTATCGATCGTATTTATTGATAATAAATACGATCGATAGAAACAAAACATAGATACGTATACTATTTGAATAAATGTTAGAAGAAAGTGATTGAGAAATGTGGGATGATCGTGGACAGGTCTAGGAGCCAAATTGGAAAACAATTACCTCACTTTAATTTTAGAAATTAGAAAATATAGGATATCTCGGTCAGATTTGATTTACATGTTCTCTACATTAGAAAAAATTAGTAAGTACCATTTTTATTCCATAATACAGGTCCTTTGCGTCCCCTGCATACATTGCCAGTGGTGTGGTGTAGAAGTCGGAGAACTTTCGAAAGACTTGCTCGGTTGTTGTGACACAGGGCCTCCAAGTTGATGTACATGTTTGATAAAGGCCGATTTGGATGTTCCCGGGACGTTTATATTGACCGAGGGTTGTTCTTGTTAATTTGCACGTGGGGCCGAGGCTGGTGAAAATATGGAAGTCGTACATTTCCGGCGGACCCTCGTAAATCGCGACCCCGGCGCGTCGGAAAGCGTCGCGAAGCGCAGATACGCGCTAGGACAGGTTCACGATTCGGTGGACACGACGCGACGCGACGGTGAAATTACCGGCCCGCTCCACAGAATATTTCTCGCTCGTCCCCAACAGAGGAAATGAGAATGGCCGTGTCCGTCTCGCGATCCTGACCCCTTGTCTACCTTTGCCCCGACCAGTCTCGCCGATCCAGTCGACTCTTTGCTGGAGCTTCTATTTCTATTAGCTACAGTTGTGTATCCGCTCAAAGAAGAAATGTTCAGAACTTGCAAAATTAACTTGAGGGCCTCATTCAGATACAGTAGAGAGTTAGGGACATTGATACTGAATTGTAAGAGTTGGGCATCCACCAAGCGCTTGGTCTCAGTGAAATGTATCGTAAAGACTATAGAAAGATGATTAAATTAAGTCGTGAATCCTCAATGGATCCCTTGAATCACAAATTGCGAAATTAATCTGAAGGTCTCATTGAGATACAGTACAGGTGAGGAGTTAGGAACATTGATATTGAATTGTCAAAGTTGAGCAACCACCAAGCGCTTTGTCTCTGCGAAATGTATTGTAAACACTATAGAAAGATGATTAAGTGAATTAACAAATATAGTCGAGCAATTGAGAGGCTCGCAGTGAATCCCCTCATTGAATACTTTCCTTGAATCATAAACTGCGAATTTAATCTGAAGGTCTCATTGAGATACAGTATAGGTGTAGAGTTGAGGTTGAATTGAATTAGTAGAGTTGATATTGAATTGGTAAAAGTTGAGCATACAGGAAGCATCAGGACCGCCGCGTGGGTAAGAGGCGCCCGTGTGCGAAAGAAATTTAGCGCCCTTTTGCGGGCATGATAATAAAATACAATGAATGACCTTTCTTCTTTTTAAAAAACAACCGGGTTGCTAGCGTCTAGAATCTGGAATCTCGTTGCACTGTAATATTTGATACTTCTGCTATTAGACTTCGTGACGCATTGACAACGACGGGCGCCCTTCCCGTTCATGTTTTGGCGCCCCTTCGACGAAGCGCCCGTGTGCGGCGCACAACCTGCACAACCGCACGCGGCGGCCCTGGGAAGTATTGTAAAAACTATAGAAAGATGATTAAGTGAATTAACAAATATGGTTGAGCAATTGAGAGGCTCGCAGCGAATCGATTTGATAAACCGTATACCACCTATAAAGATTCGAAGTGTCAATTGAACCTTGGCCAATTGAAATCCTCGGATAATTTCATTCTAAGCCTGCGAATAAGTACCGGACTCGTTCGAAAAGGCGATAGCTGTTTCGGCGATCGGGAGATAATGGCTGTACGAACGAGTTACACCGATCGCCTCGCGTGCAACGAATTTCTACAACGTTATCGCGGTATCGATGTAACGAGTCTCAGCTTGCAACATTCTTATCGAGGATCCGTGCACGGTGACTCACGGGACGCCGCGCGCCGCGGCCATAATCGACGCGGGTCTCGAAGATATCGTTTAGCTAATCTTCTGCATTTGCGTCACAACGAATCCCGGCTCGATTATCGGCCCGCCTCTATCGCGATCTCGGTTAATTACAAACATTACCGATTCGCGATCCCTGCTCGGACTCGTTCGTCATCCTTCGGCACACACGATTAAAGTGATAGCCCGGCTTTCGTTGCTTGTTTTATCCGATATCTGTATCCACGACCGGGTTGTTCCGTGGAATGTCGTTTCTTGTTGTCGAGTTCAAGCGTTCAGCTTCCCGCGAACGTGGTGTGCTGGATCGAAACCGCTGTCGCGAGATCAGAAAAATTACATTCGCGTCCTGAAACTAAAAAGATCTTCGCGGAATTGAAGTGAACTTGAAGTTCAGCTGTTGAAATTATTTCTCCGCGAGGAATTTCACAGTCCAGCCTCGAGATTAAAAAGTCCCCGAAACCTGCATCCATAATTTTGTAGGGAATTACATGTATAGACAACACGTAATGTATAGTAATATGAGCGCCGTAGTTAGAGTGGGGATTACCGGCATCCAGAACAATTCGGCAGTCGCTCCGCAGTCGTTAATGAGTATACAGTGTTCGTCAAATGTATTCACAAGTTACAAAGAAAATTATATTACTTTGTCGATTATATTATATATATACAAATAAATGTTCTATACCATATTAATTACAACAAATTTCGAGCCGATTTGTTCGAGAAAGATCGCGCGGAACAATGGAGAGCGCTGGGAAAGAAGCCCTCAATTCTGAAAACGCGGCGACGTGGTATTTACAAGCGGCAAGACAGGATAAGAAAGGAAATAATGAGACTGGTTAGGAAGTGTTGTATATTACGTAGATTAAACGAAGAACAAGACTGTTCAGGTTGCGAACGGAAGTACCGCCGAGATAGCAGATTTCTTTTTGCGTGCCCCGCAAAAATTCATTATCCGGTGCGCTGATCCCGGCGATAGAGAACCCCGTTTGTCGATTGCGTTCTTTTTCTCGCCGACATCTGTCTTGCAAAAATTGAAATGTATCTTAAGTTCTTTATAACGTGATTAAGGTCCATTAAAGCCCAGTAACTACCACCGATTCAGATAAATTAACACAACTTTATGGTGAAAGTTACGCGGAGAACACCTGTAAAACTGTTTCACTTTATGCATCCTCGCGGACCGTTCAACACCTTTGCGTTCCCTTTCGTTTAATCATGTCGGATGACTGGCCGTTTCCTTTGCCGGCGAGTTTTCCGTTTCGCTGGCCCTTCGCGACCCTCGAAGTACTAAGAACATTTACCGGCAGCCTTTTGGCCGCTTCCGATACGAAAAAATAGCTGGGCAATGAAAAATAAATGCTCAAAGGGCGGGCAACATGCTAATTTTTCTGCTGGGTTTAAACGGATAATTAAACCGCGGACCTGTTTGCGAAATAAAAATATCGCGCGTCCGTTTTGAGGAACGGGAGCCAAGTAAAAAGTTGTTTCTGCCTTTAATAATCTTGTTTCTTATCGGATTCGTGATATAAATTAGCTAATTTCGACTTCTCCAACTAGTATTCATTTTCCAACAGAAATGAATAATTTTTTACTCGCGAGACTAATTGATCAAACTGATTCTGAGCATTTCTACTTTGAAACAAGGTGCGATAAGACCGGTTCAAGTTCGAATAATATTGGCAAAGCGACGAATGCGAAATTCCGATCAAGTGGGTACGGATTAAAAGTTTGGATTTAGGTGAAAGGGGTTGGAAAATTGACGGCTCAGAAACGGAGCTGAGCGATTCTCGGTAGAGTGTCGACGCGACGCGATGCGAGTCGAGCTTGTCCCTGGCCCATATAGCGTAGGTAAGCTCCATCCGCAATTGCGTAACTGCAACCGATAGTAAAACGCAACTGGCAGCCAGTTGCAGTGTATAGCGGCGGGGGGCAGGAAACGGAGAACGGGGATGGAGGGGCACAGGCCGTCGGAGGGAGAAAGAAAGCAGCTCGAGCGGGAAATTCTCGTTCCACTCGATCGGCCGTCCCGGCCGGCCCTTTCACGAACCAATTATCCGAGAGTCGTTGCACCTTTCGTCGTTTCGTCGACCACCGAGCAGCGAGCCACTCGTTTTTCGCGAGCCCGTAAACAACGTTTGCGAAACCGAGCAACTAGGTCGGCGATTTTTGCCTCGGAACGTTCGCGCTGCATCGCTGGGGCCACCGATGGCCCCTCCACCTGTTTCGCACTCTATTATACTGAAATATTCCTGTCACAATAGGCAGTGTGCAAATTTATGCAAACAATCATTTCGAATTGTTATGCGGGGCCGCACACTCGCATGCAAGTTCTCATTTCTCGTTAATCCTAGATAGCTAACCTCTCCAAATGTTTTCATTAACGCTTTCAGTGCTGACCGGAAGAATCGAATCTGTGATTCTGCGATTTATGATACTGAATCTATGAATTCGTACAAGATATGCATTCTAATATTAGAACAAGATCAGAATTGATTAGTAGACTGCGGGTCTTTATGCAAAATAAAAATATTCTGCATTGATCGCGCGAAGCAGGAATGAAATAAAAGTTGATTTCATCGCCTAACGACTTGGTTACGTTAAAAATCAACATTACAATATTCTTGAATGTTTCTAATCTATTGCACTTTTATATTTCATCCAACTAATTTCTTATCTACTTGTTAGCTATTTGTAAACGGGAATAGAGCAACCGCTGACGCAGGAACTGACTGGAAGATCGATTTTTTAAGTTTCCTTAGCTTAAAATTCAATAATGCCTAGTAACAATGTTATCCACGAATAGTGCGGTTATCTAGAGTTAAGGAAGTCGATATCTCATACTGTAGACATTAGTGTGCCTAATTTGGATTGTTTGCATAACTGGAATCAGGGCCGCCCATTTGCTCCAGAATCTACAATTCAAATCCGCTTAATCGATATCTTCTAGTGGTTCGAGCTTCGATAAGTGGGTGAAAAAGGAAGATTCAATTTAGTTAGACATCGAACGATGACGACGCTAATTATCTGTCACTGCTGGATTGAAGATTTTATACTCTTGTCTCCCAGTCTACGCAGAGAATTTTTATTCTTTAAAATCTGCAGTCTATTACGTCGCCATAAAGACTCTCCCATATAGGATGCGAGCCAAAGAGGAACAAGGTTCCGTGTCATTCTTCCTCGTCACAACACACAGACAATGGTACAAACCGTGTCCTGTTCTGTAAGCAGGCAACCATTAAGAAGAATAATTTGCCGACCTCCCCGGAGCGCACAGCTTAACCAACAGTTTACGAAAATAAGTTCCAACAGAGATACCAGATTAAGAGTAATACGAGTGCAAAGGGTTAAACAGGTTTTCGCGCGTCCCTTTCCACAGAACCCATCCCACTCCCTTTCTCCCGCAGCCCTATTTTTAGATCCTTTTTGTACGCGGCCCATGTGCTGCCTAATATGAATCTCCCGAGGCAGCACGCTAGAAAACATCCTGTTCCTCTGGAATTGTCGAACCGAACATCCAAATTGAACGTTCACACTTTGAAAATTCAGATTCTTGAAATCATTCTCAGCTTTATCATCAATCTTTCTAAGACACATATTATTCATTCAAGTGAATCATCAGCAGTTGACTAATTAAATTACGATTTTAAGAAGGGTTTAATACAAATGTTGGACGAGTGGTTCGTGGAAAATCTAAATTTCCTGTCTCCAGAAGTTTATCTTCAGCTCGGGGCAAATTCTACGAAATTTTCTCATGTTTTACGTTTCTGTTTCTCCCTAAGAGGATCAGCATGATTTCAACTAAGCGTTGACGCACAGTTGGATCATTGCAAAGCCTGTGCTAAGGGTGCAACGGTATCTTTAGCCAGGAACTGGCCTAAACGGCCACAGCGTTCACCAAAGACTTTCTTCGCCACGTAAATCGTTACGATTCCTCGCCAGGAAAGCGAGAGCCACGTTTCACAGCGATTCTTCCGACACGATAGTGACACGGGACGGGACGCGTTCGCTGGTGCAACGTTCCCCGGGCATTAGAGCAGCGTATTCAAAGTATAGCACTGTCGTAATCGCTTGGAACTGCCGGTTAAATTATGTCTACGGTCGGTCGTACGAGCCAGCGAAATATTTAACCATCTCTCTTTCTCCTTCTCCTTGTTTCTCGGTCTCTTTCCAGGCAGCAGCTCCCGCGCGCGCGCGCGCACGCTTCTAACTGGCTTTCGCTCTGTTTCCCTCTCTCGTTTTCTCCGTGTGGCTCGATGTCGTTTCAAGCCTCGAAGCCCATTACGAGCGCTCGAGTATCTCACGAAGTACGTGTACCCCGATTGCGAGAGAGCATAGGCATTCGAACGAGATACCACCGGGTTTTCAAGGGTCCACCGTAACCCCGACTCCGCTTTTCGCGACCGCGGGAAGAGCTCTCCTTACGAACGCGGCTGCGGTCACAAAAAAATCCCAGAGTGCCATTAGTGCTCGACGGGTCGACTGTCGATAGTTGCTTCGATTCTTCCTGGTTGGAATTGGCATTAGATGCTTCTTCGTTCGAGTCATTTCGAGTCTGTTCCGCGTGGTTCGACTCTCGGCTTCTTCCTTGCAATGTAGTAGGTCTCAAACACGATCTAACTATCGTTGGGAGCTTAGTTCTCGGACACATTCGTTACTGTCGCTTAGGTTCGCCCTAAACTGCTTCAAACATGATCAAACTGTCGTTGGGAGCTTAATCCTCAGGCACGTTCGTCACACTCGCCGAACTCAGCACATACCAGCAACGAATCAAACTGAATCATTCGACGTCAAGCGTTCAGTTTCACACTGCCACATCGCGAGCAAACGCTCGCATCAGAAACATTTATTTGTTATTTTATGCGTATGGCCACTTTATGTATTTATCTCAGAGACAAATGTACAAATTCAGCATTTGCGCTCATTATCATGTTTAATCCTACTTTTCCGTTGCCTTCACGCCGACTATAGCTTAGACCTCAGACACATTCGTTGCACTGGCCCAAGTCCGCCTCAAGCATGATGAAACTATTATTAGGATCTTACAAGGAGAACCCCCACTCTGTCCCTCACGGATTTTGTTCAGACTTTACAGAGTTATAGATCTCGTTCCCCTGATCACGAAAATACCCCATTATAGGGGCAGACACTCAATAGTTTTTGACATATTTGCAATTAAAGTTTCATAACCGTAAAATATCAGTTTGGTTCAGATTTTTACCAAGCAATGGTGTGGCGTCACAGCAGCGAGCTGAACTGTTACGCCGCAGGTCGGGTTCGAATCCCTTCGTGGTAAATTATTTTTTATTGTTTTTTTTTCATGGAAAAGCATTTTCAATGTTAAATAAATTTTAAATAAAATATTTTTATTCGCTAAAGGACTAATTGAAAATGATACTTATACTTATATACTTTATAGATACAGATACTTATTACTTTGTAGAAGAAATACTAGATCTATTACTACATAAAAGATAATAATTATAAAACAATAATAATATTAAAATAATCTGAGCCAAACTGATATTTTACGGTTATGAAACTTTCATTGCAAATATCTCGAAAACTATTGAGTGTCTGCCCCTATAATGGGGTATTGTCGTAATCAGGGGAACGAGATCTATAACTCTGTAAAGTCTGAACAAAATCCGTGAGGGACAGAGCGGGGGTTCTCCTTGTTAGTCCGCAGACACGTTCACAATCGCCGAACTGAGCACATGCCAGCAACGAATCAAAATGAATCATTCGACATGAAACTTTTAGTTTCACGCTGCCAGATCGAGCAAACATCATAAACATTCCCATCGTGGTTCGCACATCTTCCTCACCGGCGTTCTTCCTTCTCGGGTCCGTTTTCGCACCGAACCATCTCGTTTTCTGGCGAAAAGATTTCGGCCGGCTGTTTGTTCCGGCCATGCCCCGACAAAGAGGATGATGCCCCAGGTCGGATTGAGCGGAGCGGAATCCTTGTAATCGACGTGGTCGTCGTCAAAGAAAGGTGCAGTGACACAGAAACATGAAGAGAGAGAGAGAGAGAGAGAGAGAGAGAGAGAATCGAGAGAGATAGAGAGAGAAGGATGCGTCAGAGTTGGAAATAAAGAGGAGGCGTGGGCCGCGAGAGCGTGCACTCGACGGAGTGGGGGAAATGTGAGAGGGAAAGGGAGAGAGAGACCGATCGTAAATGGACGCGTATGGGAGGTTATCGTGAAAGCCGGCTGTTCTGTGAATGAAGCACCCACTCTCCGATCCCGCCGTCTCGCGCCGCGTACAGCTCGGCCGACCGACGAACTTGCACGTATTTGCATTCGATTAAGCCGCGTCTCACGGGTGCACCCGCCGGAGTCGATGCACTTTCGACCTTCCGCTCTGCTCTCCGCTCCGAATCCATTCCCTTTCGATCGACGATCCGGAAGCAAATCTAGCATTCGATTGTCCTGCAAATCTTTCTTCTCTATTTCTTTGGAGAAAAATTTGGTCCCATGGTATGTACATATCTTGTTTCTTCAGGCTTTATTGTGGTTCTCACATTCGAGACATCCTCATTTTATCAGCTAACGATGAATTAACCCCTAGTCGTATTTTAACGAGTCACAGTCGTCACAAAGACTTTGGGGAGATAACCGTGACCCCTACTTTGAAGGCTACTTTGAAGTTTTGACTAACAATCAATCAGACTATTAGTCATTTTTAAATATTAGTTGATTTTTGCCCTACTCTGCGGAAATATAGGAGTAGTCTTTCAAAACTGAAAGCTCACCTTAAAAACAAAACAAAAAATAAACAGAAAATGGATTTTTCGGGTTGTCCGCTGAGAAGAAAAAAAAATTAAAAATAAAATAAAAAAAAATTCAATTTCCTACAAAAAAGGTCTCTTGATATTTTGCCATATCTCGCACAGTTTCCGAGATATTTGCAGTTTTATAAAAAACAAGAAATCTGCTTTACCGGCTAAACGGAGCCCATTGGATACCTGTTATATACACATTTTTGTTCTTAAAATGATCCCAGGAACAATATATATATATAACCTTCAAAGTAGGGGTCACGGTTATCGTAATCGTGCCAAGATTTTAAACAAAGTCTAACAAATGTGAATGTTACGCCTTCCTTTTTAAATGAAATCAAATTTTATTAATTTGTAATTAATAATGTTTAAGCATTGTATAGAGTCATACAAAAAATGTAAATTTTCTTTTCTCTTCTGCGACATTTTCGGGGATAAAGACGTTTTAATCACTGTAACTGTAAAGAAAATGTTACGGCAAGAGGTTAATAGATTGATTCATGATTTCCATTTGACAGTAACATTTTTTCATACTTTACGAGTCTGTGGCTGCCATAATTGCGCAGAGAGGTTCACAGCTAAGATGAGCTCTCGTCGATCCTCGGGAGGTTTGTAGCCAAAGTTTCTAGAGGTATGTCGGCGATCAGGATGCATAAGTTTAGGATCCGTCGTCAGCCCGTTCCTCGCAGCTCCCCAGTCTCTAACCAAGATCCGAGAGCTGAGAGCTCAATCGTGTGGGTCGCGCGACCCCATTTTGCGTAGGCGTCGAGCCGTTCTCCTCGAAAACATCGTTCCCCGATATCCCGCGAAAAAAACCCTTCCCTTTCGTTATCCTTCGAAAAAAAGAAAAAAAGAAACCCGAACGACACTGTCTCTAAATCCAAGTTTCCATCGTACCCGTTCATATTTTTATTTTTCGAAAAGATCGAGGGCGTTTCGAAACGTTGTCTTAATTTCGCTGCAGTAGATCGAGGAAACAAAGTTTCGAAACCGTGACTCCTATAGCTCGCAGCGACAGATAATGAACCGCGATATACCGGAGCTAATTTCGAGCGGCTTTTGCTGCTCGATGGAGCGAGACAATTCGCGTTATACTTCGATGTTATCGATATTTATTTATTAACTGGTTCGATGGGATTGAAAAACGTAGGGAAAGGATATCGGGGGACTATAAATACGGCGAAAAAGGAATGCTGAGAAAGGGAAACGTCATCGGGAGTTTAAGGAGGTTGGACCGATTCGAATGCAACAGTGCATCGAATATGCAAATTCTATAGTAACACCAAACCCTCGTATCGACCACTCTCCAGTATTTCAGTAGAAATCAGTAGGGTGTTATGCAAATGCGCGAATACTACTGGGCACAACACTCTTACTCCATTTTGTTTTTACACTTTGCTCTGCGAGACACAATTCTATACATTCTATAATTATTGGGTGTGCATACATCCAGTAAAATACGTCTCCGTACACCCTTTAAAACAGAATAACGTTTCACAATTGTACCAAATAACCTGATGTTTTGTAAGCAATTGGAAGCATTGGTTTACTGAATGATGTGCAAAAAATATTTTCTAAAAATTACAATTTATATGGTTGTATTCAAAAATAAAAAAAAGCACTTTTTTATTTAAATATCATAATAAAATAAAACACGACTTTTGATCAGTTTCTGCTTAAAATCCACAGGATCGTACATCTTTCGATGCGTGTCGCTTTTTCCTGCGTCGACCGATTTTGATGAAATTTCCAGCATGTGTATAACTAACATAGATCTTGTTGAGGACTGGGGGTTTGCTCTAAAATAAAAGGACACACGTAAATTGTGTAGTTTAATATAAAAGTCGCGATGTTGCACTCTGCACGGACAAAAGGCGAGTGGTCCATCAGAAGAAAGTAAAACAGAATAGGATCACATGAAATAAAACATCATCGAAACTAGCGGGGGAGCGGCCCGCTTCTGTCGCGCACGCATCAGATCATACGCAAACAAACGCATGAAGTATGTGTGACTGTTACGTCGCTCCAACAGATCTGCAAAACATACATTTTTAATTTTAAATTAGAAAAATGCTTTCTTTATTTTTGCACGTAACCTGATCAATTGTCATTTTTGGAAAATCTTTTTTGCGCATCATCTAGTAAACCAATGCTTCTAATTGCTCGATTGTTCGATGCTCCTAATCGTTTGGTGCAATTATAAAAAGTGTTGGAAATATGTATAACTGCAAGTTATTATATATATATATATATATATATATATATATATATATATATATATATATATATATATGTCGATAATACAGAAATCACCTATTGTAATGTGACTAAGCGACATCTGTACAATTACCTTAATAATGACATGCGTCTACGTAGATTGTACCTCAGACGTAAAACCACGCTCTAACAGTGAACACGTATCATAACAAATATTATCAGAAATATATTCATCGCTCTTTCCACCAAAGTAAAATCTCATTGTTTTAACCCAATCAAATATTCCACTACTCAACAAAAAGGTTGTTCTATTTTACTGAGTGTACAATAGAAATATTCCAGGTCGGAAGAAAAACTTGATTCCAGAATTAGAATAGTTCCGAGTGCGAGCGGAAAACTGCAATGAAATAGAAATTCTTTTTCTTGGTTACTACGTTCAATAGGTTGGAAATAATGTAATAGTGTTTTTAAATTCTTCTGATATTTTCGCTGTCTTAAATTGCTATTATTCATTCTCGTTATAAATACATAAAATCCGCTGTCTAGTAATAAATCAAAGTAAGACACTGAAGGCGACCCGAACGAGCTTTTACGACTCAATAGTACGCTTATCTGGGATTGAACGAGAGATATCCGGGTGTAGAAGGGTCCGAGTAGAGAGTTTAGCGATTTTGCATCTTCATCGCAATGGTTTCGCGCGATGGGATCGCCGGGACAGTTCCGAGGATCGGTTGATCGCGATCGGCGAGCGACGATCGGCGTCTAGAGAGCCTGTTAAGGAGCTGCAGTACGCGACCGACAATAAAACCGGCACTTTAAAACTCGTTTAGCCGGCGTGCACTCGCGAATAAGGATACCGGTGCAACCTGCTCTCGATTTTTGCCCTCGCCGTGTTCGGAGGCCATCCTCCCGCGACACAAGGAAGCGCGAGGGAGACGGAAAGAACGCGGCGTCGCGACGCGAGCGGCGTCGAAAGCGAGACGAAACACGCGTGATATAACGCGACGTAATATCTCGGATCTCATGGCCAACCTCGGGAAACTAGTCTCCTCTCGTCGACACGCACCGAGAAATCCTATGCACGCGGCGAAAACCTCTTCCAACGATCGCCTCTCGCCTTTTATAGGAAATTCCCCCGCAGAAGCGGCATTCAAAGTCGCCACGATCGGTCTTCTTGCTAACAGCACCATTTTTCCACTGGGAATTCCTCCAACAGACCTGATCGCAAGGTTGTTTGCATCGTTCGATCCCGCTCAGCTTCGAATTACTTTATCCCGCGAGGATACTTGTCGGTAGAACCTCAATTGTTCGAAGAACCAATTCGGTGAATTGTGTCAGAGCGATTACATCTGGAAAATGCCCTCCGCGCTATAAACGCGATTGCTCCCTGGAACAATAGACTGTAAAAATTAAATTCGATTACCGTTTCTATTATAAGAACCTCCTGGTACTATACATGCTTCCTTGTACCTATCAATGTATACACTCTTAATCACGATAATGTGCACGATCAGCGGATTTTATACCACTAATAATTATTTAAATAAAAATAATTTTTTTAAAAACACCACGTTTTTAAAATGGACTAAGAAGTATAAAATAATTTTTCCTAGCCCCCTACAGACCCCTAACCACGTACAGATAATCCTGAAAATTTGTGATTGTGAATTTTTAACAGCTGCGCAAATACTTGTAAGATTTAAAACGAAAAACGTGGGGTATTCAACGTATTCAAAAAATTTCTTTTTGAATAATGCATTGTCATCCAGTTCTGAGCTATGTTTAAAATTTCAAGCCTCTAGCTCATCGGGAAGTTAGTTTAAAATCAATTGCAAAATTTGCCACCGAACAGACAGACAGACAAACAAACAAACAAGAAAGCGAGCTAATAAAAACGTGGTAAAAATTGATGTGCCATTATTCACGACATTGTTCCCGTTATTGAATGTGTCCACAATTATGGCAGTGGCCTAAGTCAAAATTAAAAAAAAGAATGAGTTTATTTCACTGGTCAGTCAACGTGTTGAAATTCTTCGTAGTTGCGATTGGAAGAAGCTGTTCAGTGTTCCCAGAAGAATTCGATTAATCGGGGATATAATAAGGGAGGCAAATTATAAAGAGTCGTAAGTTTGGATAATATACTTCGCATCATGAAAGAACAATGATACTCTCGGGGGTAAACGAGTGTCGCCACTTTCGTCCGGCAATGAATAAGAACAACCCGAAGCGAATTACACCGTAGTAAACGCGGGAGAAGAGTGTTCTTTATTCGACGTTGAATCTCGACGCGTAAAAAGTGCAGTCATTGTTCCCATTAGTCGACGGTCCTGTCCCATGACACGAAGGTGTCGAGGAAACAATGGAGCAAGACACCCTCGGAGCCAATAATCGTATGGATTATTACCTAGCCCCGGTCAGGTCCAGGGACTATGGAGGCGAGACAATTGGTCCTCGGTGTCCTATTCATTTGTCGAGGAACCTTTCATCCGGTAAACCCTCTGTTTCGATGAAACTACATCGGATTAAACTAAGATTTCATATTTACCGGTCGGCCGACACCATTACCCTTTCGATAACAATAATAATCTCGACCGTGGCTCCTTTCACGGATCACGGGCATTGAGGAGCATTGTCCCGTGAAAAGGAGGTTCATGCGGAAACGATGCTTTGCCAGATAACGAATCGTGCGCGCAAAGATCAGTGGACTACGACAAAAACCGCTAACAAATCGAAAGAAATTGGAAATATTTCTTGTGCACGATCTAGCAGATCGTAAACATTCTGCAAAATACTATTTCTGGAAAAATGCTCCATCTTTCATGTGCGTGGTACCGCGTATTTGCTTGAGAAACCACTGCTAAAAGCTGTTACATACTCGGCTTTTATGTACGCGGCGCAAAGCACGCGATGAATTATTAAGTATAAAATCGGAAAGGGAGCTCTACACGCGCGTAAGAGGAACAAGAAGAATAGCTGGTAGAATGCTGCGGGAACATCAAACACGCGGCAGCAGAGAAAAACGATCCGAGAGAAGCACGGAGAGATTGACTATCGACATTAAAACCGGCGCGGCGCGGCGTCGTGTTCTAGCAAGAGTAATTTGAAAAGCGCAGCAACATCGAAACGGAAGTCTCAGATTTTCTGCACAATTCTCGAATTTACAGAAGAGAGAGTCGCGTGTCGCTGGGCAATCGTCGATCGAGTGGCGGAGAAACACCGTCGCGGGAATTCGCGAATAAATCGTCCGTCACGCGATGCAAAGGGACAAACTTTACGATCCCTTTCTCTCTGCGATGTCTCGCGGTTTCCGACTCGCGAAACTACACAGAAATAGTTTGTACTCTGGATGTCGAATGTTTGCGACGCTTGAAACAGAAGATGACGTGCGTTCGAAGGGAGTTGAAGGGCTCGAGAGGGACGAGGACGGAGGCGAGACGAGACACGGATAAAGAGAAGGACCACCCGCGTCGCGCGCAAAGGACTCGAAAGCAAAACACGATCCTGGCAGGACGTCGTTCGCGTACGAAACGAGAAACGACACCGGCAAAAAAGTTCCCCGGTGTTGAGCAGCGAAAAGGCTGCTGCTGTTGCTTCTGTTGCTGCCGGCCACGTTTATTTGTCCCTTTTAGGGCCGCGACGAAAACCGAGCGCGAGGATCCTGCAACTCTTTCGCCATCAACTTTGCTCCTGTATTCGTGCTGTATGCATCCTATGATGCATACACTCGCGGTCCGTTGCCAGTCTCTTCAAAGTCTGTAATTAATAGAACGAGTACATTCATTGGAAGAATTAGAAAAGTCTCTCTTATGTTATTTCCAACTTATTTTGGACATATTAAGAAAGAAAATAAATTTCAATTTCACTCCTGCTCGTTGCAATTCAGCTGGAAAATTTTTATTTTTCATGGAGATCCGCTGTCGAGTAATTAATAATTTCCCAGAAGCAAGAGAAAATTGGTATTCATTTCACACGTAAGCTTATTTTACAGAATAACCTCCTATTAGAGGTTACAACTGTTCAGTAAAAAAAAAGCTTATTTTAATGTTCAACACACCCATACATGGATGACGGAATTATTTGTCCAGATTTAAGAATGAATGTTTGGCTGGGATCTGCAGAATGCAAAAGTAGTATGCACTTATTAGATTATTATTTCCTGAATACAGTACTTTGATTTTATAAAAGTTTCGAGGCAGTTGGCCTGGCAGTCGAGGTGTTAGATAATGATCGCAAAAGAATTGAGACATGTAATCTGCAAAATGCAAAACTGGGATGCATCTATTCGATGATTATTTCTCTTTAAATACACTACAATGGTTTTACAAAAGTTTCGAGGCAGTCGGTGTGGCAGTCGAGGTGTTAGATAATGATTGAAAAGGAATTGAGACATGGAAGGATCATCTTTCGGACAGCATGATGATCGGGCATGATCAGGATGAAAGAGGAACGATGCAGTCGGTCCGTGAACGCCCCTCTCGATGCAGCTCGTGTCCGCGGTTTCCAATTAGTTGGAGCGGTTTCTGGGAAAGATCGCGGCGCTTTAATCACCGGCTGAAGATCACGATCGGCTGGATCTCGAACGTCACGCGGCGTTAACGCGATAACGATCTCGGCGAGTTATCGGACGCTCGGTGAACTCGAGAGGAGGTTGTGCAACGAGTGCACGCGGTGCGCAGCTGTGATTCCCAGCGTGGTGGCCGATCGCGCCGGTCCGATCAGATCCACGTGGACCTGTTTGGGAACCAGTCAAAGTCCCGTCTTCCTCGTCCGGCAACCGTTCACACCGATGAGAAATTAACAGCCTCGTGATCAAGGCAACTAGAAACTGTTAAAGCGTTTTAATATTAACCGTTTTTTCCCGTCGAATTACTAATAAGTGTTGTGTAAAACTCGTTTTCGACTTCGCAATTATTTTTACTGTGCGTCTTCAACGTATCTTGATTACGAACGTAATGGGAAAAATGGAACATGTAATCGACACGTAAATTGCAGCGGGCGATCAAAGTATCCGAGCCGGTTGCGTAAGAATAATTCTCGCGAAATTAATGCCACTGAGAATCAGCGTTAGGTGAGAACTTCATTATCGAGTAATTAACAATTATTATTCATAACGCTGTCCGGCCTCTATAAATTCAGTATCTTGCGTGGGACGCATAAAATTCCTGCTGTACCGACCACGAAGCTATTAATTATAACCAGACTACGGATGGATCTCTATGCGAAATGTAAAATGTCGATATGGATTGCATGAAACAACGATTTTTTTTTTAAGGTCTTAAAGCTGGAAATAATTATATGGATTTGCTTAAATTCCTCGAATGTTTTCTTGTCTAATTGCAACAATCGATGTTTAAATGACAGCTATGCTGCATTCCTATTCCTTTTTCTCCAAGTCCGCAAATTGCTGAAACACTTTTAGCGATACTGTAGACAACATTGTCCTCCGCAAGTGAATACTCGTGATAATTGCCGATCATTTCAGCAGTCGCTAATTGGACATCAGAAACCAGACAATACGAACACGCTGTTCGCGGTATCGATTTCGATTCTCGACACGGTCGGTAATATGTATTACGAGGAACCTTTATAAAACTGTTTACGGTTATTCATTTCCGGCGCGTCGTCGTCCGTCGATCCGGTCACGCGATCCATCCTGTCGCGCGTCGCGATCGTTCCCAGATCCTCGATCTTCTCGCAGCATAATCTAACAAGTCCCTTGTTCTCTTTCTGTTGCAGGTAAGCATCCCGTGGCAAATTCCACGGAGGATAAGCGAGAGGAAACGCCAGCGTTTCCAACTATGGCGCGGCAGGTTCGCGCGCTCGCGAGAGAGCCTTTCTTCGTTTTGCCAACTTTGTTTCCAACGAGCGGATTTTAATACTGGTTTGAAACGGGTACAGCCGTCTCGGGATTTTCTGCATGGGACTTCTTCCCGAGATGGCTCTTGGGAACTCGCGGATAATTACTAGCCGCGTATCTCGCTCGCGTTTCTCTTATTAACCATCGGACACCGGAGACGGTTCATTCCGATCCTAAGCTGTGTTGCTGCGTGCTCGGTTTCGGTTCTTATCGCTTTAGCCGCCCCGGATTACCGAGTTATCGTGCGCGCGAATCACGACAAACAAATACACGAATGCAGTCGAACCCCTTTTCATTTAGTCCACTGAAAATATTCCACCCTGTCAAAGACGCGGTACACGTAGAATCAGATATTATGCGTGCAAATCAATCAGTAGCTGTTACTTTAGCTAGATAATTAAACTTGTTAGCAATAAAAATAGAAATTCGAAAGGATTGATGCGTTAGAATTAAATGATACTCCAGTAGTATGTACTGCGGAACTTATGGAATTATGCAGGGGTATGGTCTGGGTTAGGCTAGATATTTAAACTTGTTAGCAATAAAAATAGAAATTCGAAAGGATTGATGCATTCAAATGAAATGTATTGATCCTCCAGTAATACTGCCACACCTATGGAATTATCCAAAGGTACGGTCTGGGTTAGGCTAGATATTTAAACTGGTTAGCCATAAGAATAGAAATTCGAAGGAATCGATGCATTAGAATGAAATGTATTGATACTCCAGTAGTATGTACTGCGAAAGTTACGGAATTATCCAGGGCTATGTCTGGGTTAGGCTAGATATTTAAACTGGTTAGCCATAAAAATAGAAATTCGAAGGAATCGATGCATTAGAATGAAATGTATTGATACTCCAGTAATACTGCGACACCTATGGGATTATCCAGAGGTATGGTCTGGGTTAGGCTAGATATTTAAACTGATTAGCCATAAAAATAGAAATTCGAAGGAATCGATGCATTAGAATGAAATGTATTGATACTCCAATAATACTGCGAAACTTACGGAATTATCCAGGGGTATGTCTGGGTTAGATTAGATATTTAAACTGTTAGCATAAAAATAGAAATTCGAAGGAATCGATGCATTGAATGAAATGTATTGATCTCCAGTAATACTGCACACCTATGGAATTATCCAGAGGTATGGTCTGGGTTAGGCTGGATATTTAAACTTGTTAGCAATAAAAATAGAAATTCGAAAGGATTGATGCGTTAGAATTAAATGATGCTCCAGTAGTAGGTACTGCGAAACTTATGGAATTATGCAGGGGTATGGTCTGGGTTAGGCTAGATATTTAAACTGGTTAGCCATAAGAATAGAAATTCGAAGGAATCGATGCATTAGAATGAAATGTATTGATACTCCAATAATACTGCGAAACTTACGGAATTATCCAGGGGTATGTCTGGGTTAGATTAGATATTTAAACTTGTTAGCAATAAAAATAGAAATTCGAAGGAATCGATGCATTCGAATGAAATGTATTGATCCTCCAGTAATACTGCCACACCTATGGAATTATCCAAAGGTACGGTCTGGGTTAGGCTAGATATTTAAACTGGTTAGCCATAAGAATAAAATTCGAAGGAATCGATGCATTAGAATGAAATGTATTGATACTCCATAGTATGTATGCGAAATTACGGAATTATCCAGGGGTATGTCTGGGTTAGATTAGATATTTAAACTTGTTAGCAATAAAAATAGAAATTCGAAGGAATCGATGCATTCGAATGAAATGTATTGATCCTCCAGTAATACTGCGACACCTATGGAATTATCCAAAGGTACGGTCTGGGTTAGGCTAGATATTTAAACTGGTTAGCCATAAGAATAAAAATTCGAAGGAATCGATGCATTAGAATGAAATGTATTGATACTCCAGTAGTATGTATTGCGAAAGTTACGGAATTATCCAGGGGTATGTCTGGGTTAGATTAGATATTTAAACTTGTTAGCAATAAAAATAGAAATTCGAAGGAATCGATGCATTCGAATGAAATGTATTGATCCTCCAGTAATACTGCCACACCTATGGAATTATCCAAAGGTACGGTCTGGGTTAGGCTAGATATTTAAACTGGTTAGCCATAAGAATAAAAATTCGAAGGAATCGATGCATTAGAATGAAATGTATTGATACTCCAATAATACTGCGAAACTTACGGAATTATCCAGGGCTATGTCTGGGTTAGGCTAGATATTTAAACTTGTTAGCAATAAAAATAGAAATTCGAAAGGATTGATGCATTCAAATGAAATGTATTGATCCTCCAGTAATACTGCGACACCTATGGGATTATCCAGAGGTATGGTCTGGGTTAGGCTAGATATTTAAACTGGTTAGCCATAAAAATAGAAATTCGAAGGATTCGATGCATTAGAATGAAATGTATTGATACTCCAATAATACTGCGAAACTTACGGAATTATCCAGGGGTATGTCTGGGTTAGATTAGATATTTAAACTGGTTAGCCAAAAAAATAGAAATTCGAAGGAATCGATGCATTAGAATGAAATGTATTGATACTCCAGTAATACTGCGACACCTATGGAATTATCCAGAGGTATGGTCTGGGTTAGGCTGGATATTTAAACTTGTGAGCAATAAAAATAGAAATTCGAAAGGATTGATGCGTTAGAATTAAATGATACTCCAGTAGTATGTACTGCGAAACTTATGGAATTATGCAGGGGTATGGTCTGGGTTAGGCTAGATATTTAAACTGGTTAGCCATAAAAATAGAAATTCGAAGGAATCGATGCATTAGAATGAAATGTATTGATCCTCCAGTAATATTGCGACACCTATGGAATTATCCAGAGGTATGGTCTGGGTTAGGCTGGATATTTAAACTTGTTAGCAATAAAAATAGAAATTCGAAAGGATTGATGCGTTAGAATTAAATGATGCTCCAGTAGTAGGTACTGCGAAACTTATGGAATTATGCAGGGGTATGGTCTGGGTTAGGCTAGATATTTAAACTGGTTAGCCATAAGAATAGAAATTCGAAGGAATCGATGCATTAGAATGAAATGTATTGATACTCCAATAATACTGCGAAACTTACGGAATTATCCAGGGGTATGTCTGGGTTAGATTAGATATTTAAACTGGTTAGCCATAAAAATAGAAATTCGAAGGAATCGATGCATTAGAATGAAATGTATTGATACTCCAGTAATACTGCGACACCTATGGAATTATCCAGAGGTATGGTCTGGGTTAGGCTAGATATTTAAACTTGTTAGCAATAAAAATAGAAATTCGAAAGGATTGATGCGTTAGAATTAAATGATACTCCAGTAGTATGTACTGCGAAACTTATGGAGTTATGCAGGGGTATGGTCTGGGTTAGGCTAGATATTTAAACTGGTTAGCAATAAAAATAGAAATTCGAAGGAATCGATGCATTAGAATTAAATGTATTGACACTCCAGTAGTACTGTGACAGTTATAAAATTATCCAGGGTTATGGTCTGGGTTAATTTAGATATTTAAACTGGTTAGCAATGAATGTAAAAATTCGAAGGAATCGATGCGCATTAGAATCAAATACATAATACTGCGACACTTATGGCGTTCAACTCCCCACCATCGAGGGTATTTTAACAAATATTTATGAAACCGGCGGAAATAGTTTATAGAGCATCACCGCACGGGAAACAAATTAGCTCCAAGCACTCTGGCAACTTCTGGGACGTCGCGGAACGGAAGAGTGCTCGAAAGGACCTCGATTCCGGTGGCGTCGGTGAAATAAAGGCCCCGCGGAATAGAGAAACGAGATTTTAATTACTTAGAGTGACCCGCGCCCTTCGACCACGGGGACACACGGCCAGTATAGCAATAGCAGTATACCGGTACAGCACTGTATAGCATGTTTCACGAGTTCGTGTCGGCGCGCTGAAATTTTAATCAACGCTCTTCGCTCGTTGTACCCCGGCGACGCGTAACCTCCCCCGAGATAAAACCAGGGGAGCCTCGCGATAAGGAGGCCGTCAGTCCAGGAAGGGCTGCTTGCTAAACACGGCCAGAGGAAACGAATAGCAAAAGTCCTCGGATACCGGTCCTCAATTTATTATTCAATTGCTCGGTCGAATTCTCGCCAACGTCCATACGCTCTGTTCATAATTCTCGTTTGATCTCTCGCACAGAGACATCGAGTCTAACTTTATTAAATGTTGGCACTCGATTGTCTCCTCTGAGGCTCCTGTAATTCATAATTAGACTGAACTAATTTATAATTAAATTGAATCTTATTTTTTCCCTTAATGACTTTAATAGAGAAGATACATTGACATCTTCAATTCTTGAAGTTAATCAATAATTTCGAATTTCATCTTCTTCAATTTTGCAATAAATGCATAAAGATCCGCAGTCTATTTATAATAATTTATGCGAAATAAAAATTGTCTGCCTTAATTGAGAGATGCGAAAGCTACATTCACATTTACTTATGTTTTTAATAATACATTAGTAAGGCTTGTAATAATACAAGAGTATCTTCAATTCCTTTAAGTATCAGATGAAACATTTTATTATTATTATTATTATTTATTTATTTATTTTGAACGGACCGAGGTCGATTTATACAAATGTTTACAATAGAACAAAGACTTAACATAAGTTACTAAGAAAGGACATGCATAAAAAGAAAACAGAAACTATAGGTATAAAGGCTATAAAACTATAGGTATAAATTTTAATTTTCCAGTGACTATAGCACCCTGTGCAAAGGGTTAAAATTTAGCGGTTGTTCTGCGTGCAAATACCGGTAATCCGCCGCTGCATTTAGCCTAATTCAGTTCGCAGAGGAGAAGCAAGACCCTCCGGAACGTCGAAAGCGTCGAAAACAGAGCGTGCACGTGAACGGGACAATCACGCGACGCGGCCAATTTCCATATCGTCCCCGTGTCCGAGCTTAAACAAACCGATCCTCTAAATGGGGATTAATTAGGGGAATGATTTCGAGGTGGAGGGTTGTTCTCTGCGGAACTTTCGGACTGGCCAGGAGCCGCGACTCCGTGTCGCATAGGCTTGTTTACTCGAGGAGGGTGTTGATAATTGAACACGCCTGGGGAAATCTTTTCGCTCGATGCCGGCGCAAGCTCTCGCAGGAATTTCGAAGCTTGGTTCTGTGGTTGCGATGCAGAACACGAAAAATACTACATAGTTTGCTCTACGATTCCCTTTTGGGAAAAGCGGTGGAGATCTTACACCGTGATAGAACTGCAACAGAAGCTCGTGCATCTTTATTGAATCGTTGGGAAACTTGGATCCTCAAAATACCATGGTAGTTCAAGTCACGGAACGAATTGTTCGCAGTGGTGTTTGAACCTGTAAAATCTTGGACAGAGGGAACCATTTCAATTTTGTTACCCGCATATGTACATCTTTTCACTCGGACCCTGTTCAGACGCGGCGGAAACCGCGCGGATCTTATTTGCATTGGCGTCTTCGTATTTGTTCACACGGTCTGCGTTGTCGAACAATCGAAAACAAAAATCGCGGGGTTTCCGTTGCGTCTGAACGGGCACTTCAAGAGGTAGGCTCGTTTCCAGAATTTCAAGAGTGCGGATGCGCCTTCTCAGGTCTCGAACAGCGCTAGATAAAAGATCAATCTAGGCCGCGATCGCCCACAAAAGTACTATTTTTACGTTTTCGAGGCGTAATTTGCATTATTCGGCAGAATGTAGCTGTCGCAGCTTCATGAAAATAACTACACGAGCAGCTTTATGCTCCCGAATAATGCAAATTGAGCCTCGTAAACTTAAAAATAGGACTTTTGAGGGCGATCGCGACCTGGATTGACTTTTTATCTAGCGCTTTCTGCATCATCGAGAAATGGGAAGCCGCATACCGACTCCTTGCAATCCTGGAAACAAGAGTCTACCCTCTTAAAGTTGTTTCGGCCTACGGTTCGGTTGTTTCTGGTGGTTCGCGGGGAGAAGATTGCCTGGAAGAAATTCATTTCCACTTGACCGACGAAACCCGAGACCGCGCAGAGAGGTTCCAGCGAAATTTAATTTGGTGGCCGGTTAAGCGGCGTTCGGGCCGGGCCGGGACGGTCCTGATGCCACCCCCGCAGGGCGAAATCGATGATAAATCTCGGTCCGTTTTCGATGCCGAGGCTCTCGCCGTTTCAAAGTATTCGATCGATCTCTCGCAGTGCGCGCGTACAAACACAAAGGGACTCCCCCGGGGGATGAAGCCGCGAGCGAGGCGGTGGCAGAGAGGGCAGGAGAGAACACGAGGGCCGCCCTTTGTGCCTTGTTCTACCTCGTTCTGCTAGGCCAGGCCCGGAGAATGCGCGAATTACCGTTCGATTTGTAAATCAAACACTCGCGCCCCGACCGAAAATGTTTTATCCGCCGACGCCGACGCCGCGCCGATCTCGCGCCCGCTAATTCGACTGGAAACTGTGGCGCGATCGACTTCCCGCAGACTGCAACCCGCCCGACAATTTTTATCGTGATTCAGACCGGTTTGGGCAGCCCTCATTGATCTCGAATGCTGATTTTTCTTTTGTGTTTCTCGAGGGTCGATTTTCAACGTTTTAGTTGTTAGCTGATCAAACTCTCCGGCTACTTGGCTTACGATCCGTTACAAATCGATGTTGTAGTTTTATCGTGATCCAGACCGGGCTAGGCAGCCCTCATTGATTCCCGAACGCTGATTTTTCTTCTGTGCTTCGCAAACGTTGATTTTCACCGTTTTGTTTCTTCATGGATCAAACTCTTCGACTACTTGCCCTGCGATCCATTACAAATCTGATGTTGTTTAGGTTCTCATTGATCCCGAACGCTGATTTTCAGCGTTTAAATTGTGTACGAATCAAACTCTTCGGCTAATTGCCTTGCGAGTCATTACAAATGGATGTTGTAGTCTGCTATACCATATTCTTCTTCCAACTTGTCTTCCGCTTGTTGCAACTGTTGCAAATAATTTTTATTCCGCACAAAGATCCGCGGTCTACTCACTAAAATAATTAACACTGGTGTACAGGTGCTTTTTATTTCCCGTAAAAGTCCAAATGTATTATTTGAAACAGCCGAAAGAGGGTGAGAGGGTTAAGCGGCGAATTCAACGTTGGAAATAGCACTCGACGAACAGCAATATTTGTCAAAAACCTGTCCCCGTGGAAGAACGGGTTAACGGATCGTGCAGCGTGAAATGCGCCGGTTAAACCGATCGTCTGGGTTTCCGCGAGCGGCGCTCCAGCTATTTGTTTTCCCACGTCGCGTTCCTCGTCACGTGCGATTTACAATGGAGTGTAAACGCGAGCGCGTAACCGTGATCGACGAAAAAAAAAAGAGAAGTAAAAAGGGAGAGAGAAAAAAGAGGCGAAGGTGGGGGGAGGCGGGCAAACGGAAGCGATCGCGGCCGGAAACGCCCTCGCGTTACGTCAAGCCGGAGGCGAGGAGAGCCGCGTTGCATCGACGAGCGAGGAGAGGCCACGTCGTCGTTACGCACGTGCGTGCGTAGTGCGTGTACAACACGCCGTGTGCCGTGTTACACTCTCTGCAAGTCTCTCCTCTCTCTCTCTCTCCCTCTCTTTCTCTTTAGAGCCTCTCCCTCTTCTGTGCTGTCCATTGTGAGAAGAGCGTCCGTCCTCGTTCCCCTCTCTCCCTCCCTCTCTCTCACTCTCTCTCCCTCTTTCTTTCGGCGTGCCGAGAGCCAAAACAGCGAGTCATCGGAGCCGTCGTGCATTGCCATCAAAGTGTGTATATCCGGTGACTCCGAAACGTGCAGCCGACCACCAATTTCCTATCGCTGCAATTTATTTATTCGTTTCACCCCCGGCTTTGCAACTTCCTTGCCCGCCCGCGTCGAAGTCGATCGAAAAATTGATTCTCTGGTCGCGAGACCATTTCGTTTTGGATTCGCTGATCCCCGAAGCAAGGGATTATTATTCATTATTATTTATTGCGAGTAGACTGCGGATCTTTATGCAAAATAATAATTATTACACATTGATCGTGGGAAGCGGGAATAGAATAGAAACTGGTTACATCCCTTAATGACTTTGTCACGTTAAAAACAATATTACAATTACGTTTCACGAAACTGATTTCTGCATAAATGCATAAAGACCCACAGTAAAAGATTATTATAAACGAATAAAGAACAGCTGTGGAAGTGACTGCAAAACCGCTCGAACAAGGACACACGTTGCAGAATTTTTTTCTAGCGTGAAAGCATTTTTATTGTTTCAATAATTGCAACGTGAAACCCGACCTCGCGCATCGCATAAACGCACAAAGATCCACGGTCTAATAATAGCGGCGCGTGTTGTTACGCGAACGGTGTGCACAATACGAATAGCAAAAATGCAACGCAAGAATGATGCGCGTTACCAAAACCGAAAACAAAGAATCGATCACGTGTTTTCGTTACTGTTTTACATTTTCCAGTCGAGCGATAATGGTTGAATTAACATGCACGTGAAACGAGGTCGTATAACCATGCTACACGTGTCCACAAATATTATCATATTACAGTATACAGTAGATACGTACACAAATGTTATGCAGTTTGCAGTCCCAAATATTGTTCCATCAACACGTTCACCGTCGTCATTCGACGGTAGAATCTTGTGTCCAATTTCACAAATTACATAAATTTTGCTCACTAGTTCAGAATTAGATTGTGTCCAGAATTGAATGTCAACCGTGATCCAATTTAACGCAGAACCAACTGCCCGACTAAAATTCTCATTTCTCCACGAATTACCAACAAACGAATGACTAACATTACCTACATTACTAGACTGCGGATTTTATGCAATCGTGACAAAAATGGGAACACGCAGTTTAAAGCCGTGGACATGTTAAAAATACTAAAAGAAGAATACAATTTTTATTTGGCTTCTGAGTCCTGTGTGTGTGTGTGCAATCAATGCAAACATTTTATATTTCGCATAAAGACCCGCAATTTATGCATTACTCATTTCCATCGTGCAGTAAATAAATGACTCTAGTTTCTTCAAATTCAAATTCATGAAAATAATAATTGTCACATGAAACAAAGATGTAACTAGAAATTCAAATTCATATTACCACAAACTGGAAGAATCCTCGGTGAGTCAGGGCTTCGGAAGGCAAGCACAAGGAATTTCTTCGAAATAGAAAGAAGCAGGGAATGTAAGTGCACGCTAGCTGCATAATCGAGAAGCCGCGGAATGCGGGCAGGTGGGGAAGAGGCTCGCTCGTCGATATCCGAATTAATGAATTTTTTCCTCGCTTAGAGCGGCGATCTTTTCCGCGTTCCCCTACTCCCAGCGAATTTTCATTACGCGTTCAATTTTCCAGATCCGTTCCGGGAAAACCGTTCGTAGGAAACGGTGTTCATTCGATTTACAATTCCGTCGCTCCGGAAAGTCCCGTAAACTGTTGGACTTACCTATCGACGGTGTACCCTTACCTGTTCCCCCAACGGTCTCGTAGTCAGCCATTTCAGTGTACTTCGCCACGATGGTCGCATCGGAAACGAAACGCAGAGACTTCTTCGACAATACTCGGAGGTAGGTGGAAAATTAGTCGGGAAACTGCCTCGTAGGCCTCGCTTTGCATTAGCGGTGCTAGAGGGTTGTTTACGCAAGTTCTCCGGGGCCGCGTCTTCCAGACAATGGTCTCGGATATTTACCTCGGCAGGTTTCGAGCAAATTTGTCGGGATCCTTCGAGGTATACAACTTGTTTCTTAGTTCCCCTGAGCTCGGGATTTCTACCTGGGAATGCGCGCAAGGTGAGTCAACGCGGTCAGCCATTCGCAACGTCGTTTTAATGGTTCGAGAGAGTTCAATTCCTAAGTGCTTTACTGCAGCCCCTAATAGTCAGCCTCCCTCTAAATTTTATTAGCGAGCTGTTATAAATATCGGTGAGCACAACTTCTATTTTCATAAACGTGAGGATGAACACGTTCATCTTTCCGCAATCTCAAAAATTATTTTCATGTCGCACGAGGATCAGAGTCCTACTAATGACGTTTCTTTAGAATTTTGAACAAAACTGCTTACATTGGATTCCCTGATAGTCAGAACTGCTTCCCTCCCTCAGAATTGCTTGAAAATTAGACATTTTCACTGACGAGCTGTTATACACTCCGGGACGAAAAGATATAGCACACTCTGAAATTGATGTAATTTCTGTTTATTAAACATTAAAAATTGTTCGCCCTTTAACTTCAATATCATATGTACTTCACATAGTACACTTAGCTTTTCCCCACGACCCATTCTTAACACTTTAGCATGTTGTTTTATTAAATAAGAACGAAAGAAGCTATGTTTATCAATTACTTTATCAATTATCACTTTATCAATTACGTTTTGCAATGAATGTTTACTCTTCAGTAACTTCTGCACAACTGAGAAATGTAAAACTGCTATTTGTGCTATCATTTTGTCCCGCTTGTGGGCCTCAAATTTACGTTTCCATGTCGAAAATTCTATTTAAGTAAATATGGTGGATGATATTCAGTACATTGTACGTACAGGCATGTCAGGATATGTTTACATATTAAAATATTCATTTTCTTTTTGTTCCGGAGTGTAAATATGAGTGAGCACAACTTTTATTATACTCCTGTTCAATGCAACTGAACGATTATCCCACACAAGAACGAGAATGAACACGTTCATCTATCAGCAACCACGAAGGTTATTTTCTAAAACTGATTTTTAGTTGCATAAAGATCGCAGTCGCTAATGACGTATCCTTAGAATTTTGAACAAAATTGCCTACATTGATTTGGAAGCGGTAAATCCTGATGTAGGATGGCCGCCTCGACGATGGAAGGGAACCTGGATCCTACGGGACACCGTAGGATAAACGGACCCTCTCAGTCACCGGCACCCCTCCCAACCAACCCCTCTCCAACTCGGCCTACTCTCTCTCTTGCTCTCTTCGTCGTTTCGCCTGGCCTAAACCCTCCCCGCCACCGCCGCCGACAAGAAACCCTCTTCACCCCGTCACGTACGCACCACGAAGGGACCCCTACAATTCGGTTTCCATTCCAGTCTTCCTTGTGCCCCGCTATGGGATAGATACGCGCCGCAGTCCAGGGGTCGTCGACGCGTTCACAATTTTCTAGCTTTCAAACCGTAGTTCTTCGCGTTCTTCGGGTTCCAGTACCAAAGTAAAGTTGCCCGGTATCTCCACGCGAGTGTGTTCCGAGCTCAGTTGACTGGGACTCGTTAATAACCCCGGGAGAGTGAGTGGGATCCGTTGGGAAGTGCCCTGAAGAGTGAATGGGGTTCGTGGAAAAATTCCAAATAGTGACTAGAAATTGTTGAAGATTACTTTGTAAACTAGAGTGACTAGGATTTGTTGAAGAGTGACTAGAATTTGTTGAAGAGTGCCTAGGAATCGTGGAGGATACCAAACAGTGACTTGGATTGCTTCTAAAACCAGAGTGAGTAGGATTTGTTGAAGAGTGCCTGGGATTCGTGGAAAATCCCAAAAAGTGGCTGGGATTTGCTGAAGAGTGCCTTGCAGAGTGCCGAACAAAAATCCCAAAGGGTGACTAGGCTTGATAATTACCTCGAACAAATAGTTCTCTTCTTGGAGGTGCGTCTTCATGGTGCAAAGTGCGAGGACAGTGAAGAACAGGAAGCGTCGCGATCAGGACCTCGGCGATGTTGCCGAGGTTGAGCCGGTTTCCCGTGAGTTTCCACGTTTTCCACCCTGTTGATGGATGACGAGAGAGCCAGCTGTTCCCGAGGAGGGTGAACCATTTGGAAAGGTTGCCACGAGTTGTCCCGACGATCGATCGGGCCGCACAAAGGGTGGACGAAAGCGAGTCTCGCCGCTTCCCTGCGAGTATCCGGGCGTCGACAGGATCCAGGATTCTTTGCGAGGACACTGGCATGGTTCTAAAGTAGGCGACAATATTTTTATTCTCAGACCACCAGATTCTACACCCAGGGTTTCCCGAACGGGTTGGCTCGAGCCCCTCACAGAGTTCACTGATCCCTATTGTCGGAAATTCCGGGGGTATTCGGTTTCAAGTAACTAGGAATTTTACACCCCGAGCCTTGGCATACCTGGAACTGTAATGCCCCTTAGATCTCATCGAAACTGAAACTTCTACGCTTCCGAATCTCGGCAGAATTGAATCTTTAATGTCCCCTGGATCTTGGTAAAATTGAAATCTCAACACCTTCAGATCCGAGCAAAACTGAAACTTTAACGTCCCCAAATTTCTTCGTGTTCGCGCTAGTCTAACACCCCCAAGTTAGGAAGCTTTTTAGAATCCGAAGAACAGATCGCGAAAGTGATACTTTAGCGCTATAAAATTGAAACTTTAACGCCCCCAAATCTCCACGGAACCAAAACTTCAGTGCCCCCTAGTTTAACACCCCCAAGTTACGAAGCTTTTTAGAATCCGAAGAACAGATCGCGAAAGTAATATTTTAGCGCTATAAAATTGAAACTTTAACGCCCCCAAATCTCCACAGAACCAAAACTTCAGTGCCCCCTAGTTTAACACCCCCAACTTACGAAGCTTTTTAGAATCCGAAGAACAGATCGCGAATGAAACACCTTGAAAGTGAAATTTCACCGCCCTCAAACAATTTCGACGGCCACGTGGAGTCTCCAGGCTTATTCTACGAATTCCTCGAATTGTTCAGGGTGCAAGAAAAGGGTTCCCAGGTTGGGGAAGGGGCGGAGAATCGAGGGCACGGGAGTTCAGAGAGGGAACGGGTCTCTAGGAAGTATCCGGAAAGGATCGAACGGTTCGATCGAGTTACCGGTTGTCTACCCACGGTAGCTCTTCGATCTTGTTCGAGCGCCACGGGGGAACAATGCCGAAGCGGGCCGCACCCCTCGATTTTCCAGCTACCCTAAACCAATAATGCCACCCCCTCCACCCCGAGGCAGAATCCTCCATTCGAGCGTTTTAAGGAACAGCAGCTGTTCGTACGGCTCGCTCGCGTTTATCTTTCTTCTCCGGTTCTGTATTTTTACGACGCTCTTCCGCACGCACGTATCCTCGTTCCAGACTCTTCACTATACTTTTCTTTTTTCCATGAGCCATGTATAGAGCCCTCTCGCACGGACTAGACGGCTCTATGCGTCGCGGTGCATCCGGCGAGCTTATCAACTTCGAGCGTGTCACGTGGACGAGATTTCTCCGGAGAGATTGTGACTGATCTCGGAGTTGAACAAATTTAATTTACGTTATTAGCAGACTGCGGATGTTTATGCATTTTCCGATTTTTGTCGACAAATTTTAAGTGGAAACAGCCTTTCGTAGATCCGAAACGAATGAGAATTGTACAAAATTCTATCGAATTTTATATTCCAGCCTGTTTCGAACATTTTCATAAATGGACGGCGGACTTGTGTAAAGATCGAAATAATTGAACAGCATCAATATATTATAATACTTGCAACATAGTTAAATTACTGCAGAGAGGAATATTGTTTTATTTTGCACAAATATCCATAGTCATAGGATTCCGTACAAACTAAACAATAAAAACTTTAATTGTGTCAAGTATGGAGTATTTAATACTTAAACTTGTCTTAAAAATGGCTACTTGCGTTGAACTTACTATGAAAACACTTTATATCAGTAATAAAAGTACACGAGATATCTCGTCCTTAGCATTGTACGACGAAATCGTGGAAACGAGATATATCTCATCCATTGTAGTGAAAGGTTTAAAGATTTCGATTATACATACATCGAGAAAGGAATCTAGTGACACTACAGTTCGTCAGGAAGTTTTCACCGCAGGTAGATGGCAAAAGCCAGAGCTAAACAATTTCAGCGATGAGCCGGATATTGGTTGTCCAGGACGATTCCGGACGGTCGAAAACGCCGGAAAATGGATAAGCGGAATAAGCTGTCCTGTTTCTTTCCGCTTCCATCTCTGCGGGAGGAAGACGCGTCCTGTTCGGCAAACGTCCGCTCGGCCATGAGGCGAAAGGGACAGGTCCGAAGAAGGGACAGAGGACGCAGAGGAAGGTATCCATCCTGCGCTCTCGTAGAACCGCGTGCTTGGAAATTCAAGGGCTATCTTACGATCTTCCAGGTCCTGACCCCGCGTAATTCCGAATTCGAGGCACGCCGAGGCCGCGGATACGAAGCCGAGGAAACGTAACTTCCTTTCTCTAAGCAGTCGTCGGGCGTCCACGCCGTTATTTACTATATTGGCGACGTGACACGGACCTACGGTCCTTTGTCGCGTCTCGTCGCCGTCGAATTTCATTTACCGGTTCTGGAAAATTGTTTTCTAGCCAACCGGTTTCCCCGATGCATCTTCACACTATCGGAAGGACTCGCGGTTCCGTGAAAGTCGCGATTAATCGGCAGAATGACGTGCAAGCTCTGAAGTATGTTTCGGCACGATTAGACTATCAATCTTGAAGTAAAAATTCTGCCCATAATTATGAGAGTGGGCTGAGTCATATATTTCTCGCTTCTTAGTCTTGATTAACGAAAATTTATTAGTCTTGTTTAGTTTTGATTAATGAAAATTTATTATGAATGTGAAATTTTCTGCGAATCTTATACGAAAATGTTGTTTCTGATGTTTTAATTGACTTGGACCATTTTCAAAATTAACTGACTGACTTACAATTAAATTACTTAAAGCAATATTCACTATTAACAAAGGACTTGGCCCACTTTCTTAATTATTGGCACAATTGTCCATATTAATTTCAAGGGACATTCATGTCCATTGTACTGCTTCGAACGGCACCTGCTTATTTTGTCACAAATGCATACAATTTTCGTCCTAAAATCACTTCCCGAAGTAACGTCGAGCAGTTTCGTCGATGATCCCCTTTCTCCCACGTCCCTCGGAGCATGATCGAGTCTCCGAGGTCTCGTCACACGCTTTCGTTCGAGTAAAAGCGAACGCTGTGACATAACGCACCGATTCCTAGAACGCCGCGCGACCTTTTCGCAGATTCGATCCGATTTGCATTTTCAACGAGCTGCTCTCTCTCTCTCCCCGTCATCGTCGCCTACCGTTTTCCACCGCTGTTCTCTCGCTTGTCCGATTATCGGTCAAACGCTGTGCTCGACGTCGAAGCGACCTTAGACGAGCAATCGATCGATCGACCGCGTCTCGAGGGTAGCGAACTACAACCGACTTCCGGATGCGATGACCGGTCGCACACGGCTGCTCAAGATCGATCACTATATAAACGCGTTCACTGTCATGAGACTTTCCTTCGAAGTATCGAAGGGATAAAAATATTCCTTCAATAATAACACCGCTCGACAAATTTTAAACTTGTCCGCTCTGACACGCGGTGAACTTTCTCGGCAGACCCTTGTTTAGAAAGCTGTTCGCGCGTGTTTCCAACCACTAAGGCTTCTGGAAAATATACTGTTTCATTCTAGAGAGTTGGCAGAATTAATCTCTGTGTAAAAAAACGTTCGCACAGCTTTCATAATTGGAGCATAATACTGTTAAACATTCCCAATGTTAGAAATGACTATTCTACTCGGCAGAGTTTACAGAGTCGTATAACCAAGGAATCATTCCCACAGCTTTCCCTGTACCGGCAGAAAAAATTCTGAAGTTACCTGAATTGAAGAATATCGTAAGAAATTGTTGCACGAACAGTCTCCGTTTCAGACATCGTTTAAACATACTTATATGTTTACAAGGCCATAAAGAAAAACATCCTTGCACTCGGCAGAGTCTGCAGAGTGTTCTCTCGCAAGTAACATTTGCATAACATTTACAGTCAAGCCCGATGAAATGTTTAAAGCGGCGATTCCGTCTGACGAGAACACTGTTGCGAAGTAACAGTTTTATTGGCGGGCGATTAACCACCCTCGAGGAACGGCAGGATTCCGTGAAGCGAAGGATATTCGGGGAAGCTCTCTCTCGCGATATCAAGGATTGGGAAAGTAACAGTTCGCGATAACCCTCCGTGTCGTTATCGGTCTCCAGGGTTTCGACGGCACGAAACTTGCGCGATTCCTTCTTTTTTCCCTGAGAGTTTCGATTACATTCTTTATTTCCGGAGGGACTCGACCGAGGCGAGCAACTCCGTTAATTTCACCAGCAGCTTTGTTGGGAGCGTGTCCTGCTGGCGGAGCCCTCCATGAAGGACCATCCTTCCGGGCTGCTTTTCGTTTTGCGGTTTCCCTCGAAATGCGGTTCCGAAACTGCCACCGGGTTCCAGCTGCTGCGGAGTCGTGCGTGCTCGAAGATTCTGTTTTGTTCCTAGTCCGGAAAGTTTCGTCGATCTGCCTCCATTTTGATCGAGATATTGGAAACGTTTTTCTGGAACAACGGAATTGTTGACACAGTACACTTTCTTATTGAAGTAACGCAATCATTTGGTTGCAATCTTTATGTAAAATAAAAATGATGCTCAACTGTAAGAAACACGGGCCAATGAAACAAAGCAATGATATTGTTCGGTCGTTCGGAAGTTACGTTTTCTAAAGGGAAAATGAAAGCCAATTTTCTACCATTTAGAATAAATTCTATGACATTTTGTTCTACGATCTTCTCCGATTTATCAGGCAACTTAAAGATCCCATGCTCGTAGAATTTCTGCTTTTTTTTTAAATACCATTTTGTTCGATTTCTCAACATTTTTTGTGCGGTGCAAATTTCACTTCAATTAAAGTCGTAAAAAGTCATGCAACTCAATCTTTTGCTAATAACCAGACTGCGGATTTTGATGCGAAATAAGAATTGTCTGCATTGATTGCAAGAAATAGAAACTGAATTGAATGTTATTTCTTCCCGTAATAGAGGAGAAATTATATATTGACATGTTGAATTTTTTAAATTTCACAACAATTTTTTCAATTTCACCTACTCAATTTCGCTATGAATGCATAGAGATCCGCAGTCTACTAATAACAAACAGAAATGCTACAAGCATGGGATCTCTAAAAAATCGCAAGAGATCATAGAACGAAGTGTCATGAAACTTATTCTCAAAGGTAAAAAATTGGGTATCACTTTCCCTTGAAAAAAACGAAATGACTTTCCGAACGACCTACTAAATCGTAGTGGCAATCGTGGTGACGATATTCTCGCGTGGTTTGACGATCGGTGACACGGGTCTTCCGGATGGATCACCTGCCCGGTCCCTTTCGGGCGTGTTTTGGCCAATGGCAAGGTTCGTGTCGCGACGACAATGAACTTGCGCGGAAGTTTTGCAGCAGGGGCGGCGAAACAGGAGGGTTCTCCGATCGACGGAACAGTGACATTCTCCCTTCTCTCCCCTATCAATCTCCTTCTCTCTCTCTCTCTGTTCCTCTCCTCGGTTCTCTGCGAACTTTGGGACAAGGTTAGTGTGTCGAGCCCGAAACGCACTCGATTTGGCCGCGGCCACGAGCCGAGCAACGCAAAGAGGGGGCAGAACGGGTATGGGGGACCGTGCGGGACGGGGCAGAGAGGGGAGAGAGAGAGAAAAAAAGGGGGAGACCGGAATAACGTGTTTATAAAGAAAGGGCCATCGAAATCGAGCCCGATAGTCGTTTTTGCGGGGTCGTCGAGAGAGCGCGAGCCCTCGCAGCGATATTTCTGCCGCGACGCGATAATTATTTTCCCGCGGGATTTATCGCAGCGATTAATTTAATGGCACCGCGTAAATTACTTAACCGAGAGCCAAGCGATACGCGCGCCGCGTGCCATTATTAACGACGAGAGCCGAGCCTGATCGGAAGCTCCAACGCGTTTTTCGCGTAAAGAGAGACGCGGATCCGTTTGCTTCCATGGGAATCTGTATTCCCGATGGGCGAACCGGTCATTCCAAAAATCGGGGGAATTCGGGGAACTCGAGGATCCTCGGCCTCTGCATTCCTGAGGCGATGTTCCGCGAAGATGCAACTTCGCGTGCATCCTGACTGCAACGCACGTGTCATATCACGCGATTCTCGATTCACTTGCAACGATCTGTCTCTTTCAATTTCGATCCTGCTTGCTGCCGAATCGTTAACTGTTGAGTAGGGTACCGTGTCCGGCTACCACTGCATAATTGTTGCATGTGCATCGATGTAACTGTTCGTAGAAGAAGGTAGAAGCCGTCACGATTATAAATAATTAACTATGTACCACTTAACATATCGATAGTATTGAGAATCATTTATTGATGAGTTATCATCTAATTTCTAGTCAATATTATTTGACCTTTTAAACTATCTCTATACTGGATGGACGGCATTCAAGATGAGCGATTATATTTACGAGTTCCGCCTTTGCAGTCAGAGCTATTTTTACTTCAAAATTAAACATTTCTTCCGACCAAGAATAACTTCTTTCTGCACAATCTTTTTCATTTTGTGGGTATGAAATTGATATTATACCTCAGTACTTAAATGTTTAACATATTTAATAATGTAAACAATGTTTTGAATAATGGTATGTACAGGTTTTAGTGGCGACTCTCTCTCTCTCTCTCTCTTTCTCTCTGTGAGTCACTCCTCGACTGCTAAGAGTTGAATACTTTGGATCTGTTTCCCGTTTGAAATCTCGCTCGGCAATTTTCGCGATGAACGGCAGAGAATCTTCGATCCGCTGATACCGGGCTAATAGTTGCTGACGGGAGCGTAATTTGCCGGCAAAAAAGGCGGGAGCTCGTTGATTGGAGAAGGTAATAGAATTGGAAGCATCCGCAGGTAAGGTAAAAATAGGGGGCCATGGGTCTGGCCCCTGACGTTTACCTGGCGCGAGTTACTGCATGCCCGCCACCGGCCGTCCGAGTTATCTCTTATCTCACGGCGATTGGTTTATATAGCGCGTGTCGAGTTACCTTGTACGTACAGCGTATAAACGGCCTTCTTAGCTCGTGACACGCACACCGATTCCTCGTCGTGCGTGCACCTCGCATCGGGTTCGAGAATGCCGTTCCACGGTTAGGTTCGCGGGTTCCCACATTTTCAATCCCGCGCGAGAACCGCGTTCCGCACCGACCGCATTCTGCGTCGAGGACGACGCGTCCTGAACACTATAGCTCGCTACAGCGTTGCGTCACGGTTCACTATCGTCCGACGACGGTAGACACGAATCGTGATCGAATCGACGGATGCAGGTGCCGATGTCGTGTTCCGTTTCGTTTCGAACAGCCCGGAAAAACAATTTGGTTTTCTTGTCTTCTCTGCCCCGAGCAAATGTTTCCCTTCCCGCATACATCCAAGCTCCCAACGCAGGGAGATCGACGTTATCGCGCTATGATAGCAGCCCGAACAATCATAGGCAAATACTGACTCACGATAACGCAGATAGCGACGGTTTTCGCGTTTACGATAGCGCGTGTTAGCTGATACATCGCTTCGGACACTTCCTCCAGGCAATTGTCTATTGCTACGCTGAAGATACAGGCGGTGTACAAAGTTTCCGTACACCTTAAAAGGTTTCTAAAGAAACGAATAAATTTTTCCAAATTGGACTCGGCAGCTTGAGTTTTTTTAGACGTTAGAAGGGTTAGTTTACTAGCTAATGTGGAAATAGCTTTTTTGTGATTGTTATTGGTCGCAATTACGAAGGGAACGGTAAAGACCACGATTTTTAAATTTTTTATCTGTGCCCGTGAAAATTTCATGAAAATTTAAAACATGTATTTTGTAAATCTAAGTAAGTTAAGTAAAAAATATACACAATAATAAATAAATAAATAAAAGTAAGTAAAAAAGCTATGGGCATTATTGTAACATGTAAAAATGTTTGAATTTAAATCGCAGATTTTTATGATCTTTGCTATTTTCAATCAATTATATTTCGTAACATCCTCGATCGATTTCGATGAAACTTTGTACCAGTACATAACTTACTTAGAACCACCAAAGGCGCCTTCTAAATTTTCATTGCAGGTGCAGATAAAAAATTTAAAAATCGTGACCTTTACTATCTCCTTCGCAATTGCGACCAATAACAATTTTTAAAAAAATTAGTTACACATTAGCTAGTAAACTAACTCTTCTAACGTCTGAAAAGAAAGTCAAGCTGTTTGGTCCAATTCTGAAAAAGTAATTCGTTTTTTTCATGTGTACGAATACTTTGTACACCGACTGTAAGCTATTAGGTTGGTTGGTAATTTTGCCTGTAAACCAAAAGTACATGTTGCTAGTGAGTAATTGGAAAACAGGAGTTGACAGGCTATCTGTAAGATGACAGAAAGCTGTTACAAATAATAGAAATTATATCATTAATTCAAAAGTATCCCCTTTAAAATACGTCAGAACACATTCCCTCCAACCTAATATCCTGTGGTTGCAGGGAAAAACGCCGCATGTTTCACAATTTCAGAACATTTGAGTTTATGCATTCATTGAGCTTCGTAGTATAGCATTGACGTATTTACCAGAAAAAAGTCATGAAAACAAATTTGAAAGGCTCGAAAAAATAGTACAATTCAACCGATGTTCCATGTCGAAGAATTAGTGATCAGGACTTCAAACGGCTATATCTCGAAAGTGAAAGAATATAATAGTTTCAGTCTAATTCCTATTAGCATTCTGCGGTTCTAACAAGATTGACATCGTTGCAGCATGCGACTCCATTTTTGATAATTTTTTAGTGACTATATACCTGAAGAAATTCTCCATCAATTGCAAAGCTTTAGTATACAAGGTTTTAATGCTTCACTACAGAAACAGCAGTTTTGAGCAGGGAGTTGCACAGTCCTCGCCAATAGCAGCAGTTTCGTAATCTCGCGAATTGCTTTCTAATTACGCCGACCTTTCCGGTGAATAATTGACGAACGGCCGAGCCAGGGGTGTTTTTCCGCGGCGAAAAGGTCAATTCCATGGGGCGGGAGCGTCGCAAGCCCTAGGGGCTGCCCTTCGTTCAGAGTTATTTCTACCTTTGTAAAAGGATTAAGCTTGGTCCTTCGTTTTACCTCGGTGTGCTTTCCTACACAGCCGCCTTTGTGTTTCCCGTTAGATTTTCCCTGGCTTCGGGGCTTGCGTATGCTGGACGGAACTTGTCCCGCACTGTTTTCCAAAGCGGCCCGGCCCGACTGTGTTCGATCGCTGTTAATTCCTTCGGATAAAGTAAGCTACGATGTTCCAGTCTTCGTTCTTCATCTCCCTAGATAATCAACTTGTACCATACAACATTTCTAATTCAATTACACTCGTGTATAATGTATAACTAGTATCGTCATTTCGGAGCTATTTTAACTTGAATATTAAACACTTCTTCCGACCTAGAATAATTTCGTTGGATACGAAATTCATACAATGTTTAAATGTGTAGTAATTGACTATGTAGTTCACTACGGATGTTTATGCAATTTTCAATTTTTTTAGGCAAATCTTGAGAAAGTAGAATCATGTAGACATTGTATGTAGTTCTAAAATGAATAAAAATCGTACTAAATTCTGTGGAATTTTATATTCTACTTTTTTTTGAAAATTTTCAAAGCCATCAATCCGTAAACATCCCCCCGCAGTCTATTGATTAGATACCAACATACTTAATAATATAAACAATAGTGAACAATGAATAATGGTACAGCAATTTTTAGTGGTGACTCTGAGTCGAAACGTCTTATCAAGTGGAAACAACAACCATATTCCTCGAATATTACTCCCCGCTTCACTGAAATATTTGTAAATAGACTTGCGGATCTTTATGCATTTATGAAGAAATTGGTTGGGCGAAATATAAAACAGTAAAATATTTAAAACTTTCAAGAATGTTGTAATGTTGCTTCTACTGTACAATATCAAAGTCGTTAAGGGATGAAATAAATTTTTACGTTACTCCTGCTTGCCACAATCAATGTGCAAAACATTCTTATTTAGAACCGCAGTCTATTTATAAAGAACGGTGAAGACAAAAAAAAAATAAAATTGTTGAAATTTTGTTGAGGAACGAAGACCGAATGAAAAGGCTCCTGGCTCCGAATGAAATGTACAAGTGGCATCAATGACTGGTCGCAACTATGTAGCACAATCGATGGCCATCTCGTGTCCAGAGTAGGGCTGTAACTTTTCCGCAGCTTCGAAGACTTCGGAGCTTCGAAGGATTCGAAGGAACGAAGGGAACTTCGAAGTTTCGAAGTTCCGAAGCTTCGAAGTCTTCCAAGTGCTCGAAATTTCAATGTCTTCGAAACGTATGAAGTTGTAACTTATGAGTTCCATACCATGTCACGAGTTTTGATAAATAAAAATATTAAGTTTCAGTCATCGGTGACTGACACCGAACTTTCCGTTTTGATTTTTCGTAATTAAATTAAATTTAAAAGAGTGCATTCTATTAATAAATTTCGAATGTACTTAAAAACGAATGTACTTAAAAAATAATACTTTGAGAACAAAATTTTAATGAGTTTTATTAAATTCGGTGAAATCGGATATCGCGGACTAAATGAGAAGAAAGACAAGACAGGCTTGGCGCTTGACAAAACTCACGTATTCAGTAGGACTGTAACTTTTCTTCGACGGTCCGAAGCTTCGAAATCTTCGACCTTCGAAGGAAAGTTACAGCCCTAGTCCAGAGGGTCGAGTTCGTCGTGCCCTAGGTCCGTTCGTGCCGCCCTGTTTTATTGAATTTTTTTTCGTGCAGCCGTGTCGTTGAAGGAGTTTGAGTTACATGTAACGAGAGTTTATTACAGGGTTGTTGGCGGGCAAAAACGCGACGATTTTCGTGAGACAGACTGTTTGTCAGGCCGGGAGAGAAGGTCGAGGATGGAACGGAAGGCTCGTTGGCCGGGGGAGCGGTGATTAAACGTTTACGAGAAGCTTTTCGAGGTCGTTTCGACGGCCCTCCTTGCCTCGCCCCCTTCCGGATATATTCAAATCGTTGTTAATGGGGGGGACTCACGCGAGGTTTGCGCGTTCCCGGCGAAAACTTTGCGAAACCGCGCCGCGCCCCGACGGGCCCTCTCTTTCTTCGTCGCTCTTCCACTACTTCTTCTTCCACGAAAGCTGAAGTAGACCCCGTCGGACAAAGTCGGTGATAGCGATGGCTTCGAAGCCCTTCTCTTAGTATGTTCCGGTTTATATCCCGTCGGCCAATCAACCTCTTACCGACGCGGACGAATTTAACGCTCCGGTTGACGAGGGTGCGACGAGGAACGCCGATTTCTGCGGCCAACCCCTAATTTCCACGGTAAACGTACATCGATCTAGATACGCGGCTAATGTATGCGTATTATAAACTCCGTTCTACACGCCACGCATTATGACGCGCGTCCCCCGGCTTGTAACGTCGGACACCTCGCCCCGGAATTTTTAATTGAATCCCCTGTGCCATTATAGCGTCTACATTTTAATATCAATTTTAAGATTCTTCGGTTCTTCTTTATTCCATCTGTTCCGTCGTATAAACGTCAAGGATCAGCTAAGACTACCTACTGGCAACGGAATAACGACCGTGAACGCCATAAAGGACGAAAGGCACGACCAAAAAATTGCGAATCCACCATATTTAGAATTGTCGACAAACCCTAAGGACACGCAGCTGATGAACACGTGCTGAACCCTTTTAACCGTTAGGGTTTCGAGATTTATAGTTTTATAGCCTCGGATGCCTCTAACCCTAACCGAATGTACTCCTTTACTCCTATTCTTCCTAATTTTTCGTCTCCGTTTAAAACACACCATCCAACCAATCATACACAATTTTCTAAGACCGCACCTATGTACCTTCGAGCTTTCCCAATTTGTCTCAGTTGAGGTCGCAGTTTTATGACAATAGCTACACTGAGAACAAAATCCTGTCGAAACGAAAAAAATATATGTTGATTCAATAAGATGTGCTATCGAATAGTGCCAATATCATATGAACTTATTTTAATATTTAATACTATTGAATTTCAATAGCAAAACTCATTTCCGCCAATCATATAAGCCAATAGCTTGACCATGAATGTTTTCAAAAAAATAAGATTTGGCCTCGAACCAATTCCAGTATAAATCAATACATTCCTCAAATTTTTTTAAGAACATATCTGATTGAAGGAAAAAAAGAAATATTACGAATAATAATATACGGTATTGAATCGAATAATATTTTCAATCATTGCATGATAGACAATTCAAGTACATCACGATTTGCTTCTAAATTTCACACTATTGAAAAGAATACATTGATATTCGTCGAAGTAAAAAAATTGCAATAACACGCGTGTTCTTGAAGTAACTACTTTTTTTCTCAGTATACTTGCGCAGCTTTATGCTTCCGAACAATGTAAATTAAGCTGTCAAATAATGCAAATAACGTCTTGTAAATGTAAAAATAGCAGGTTTGAGGTCGACTGCGGCATAGATTGATCTTTTATCTAGCGCGTTTACTACTGAAAACCCCCATCTCTGCATTGAAACGACACTATCCCTTAATCAAGTCTAAATGGCACAATAATATGCGGAAATTTCGATGGTGGGATTGGAGGAGGGTTGAATCGCGTTGCGTGGGCGGACGATTTGTCCGAAGGGTTGAAAGGCTCACCTGGCCGAGTCGGTGTCCGGTGAACGGTGTCCACGGAAAGAGACAGTAACTGCGGAGGATCTCACTTTCGGCGGGTAACCGTTAGCACAGTCTTATGCCACAGGTTGCGGGTAGGTGTCGGCGTGCGCACACAGGTGTGCCGACGAGCCGTGGGCGTTCGTGCGAGAACGTCGTCGCTTGTGGTCGCCCGTGTACTCGGCTACAGCCCGATTGTGCTTGTGTAACCTGTTATAACGGACGAGGAGAGACGCGTTTCTTAGAATCGTCTGCGTGCCCACGCGGCTCCAAGGCGACCCGAGAGTCCGCAGGAAACGAATGTCGTCGGCCGCGACACGCTCGGATTTACGAAGCAGATTGCACGGTTCGCTCGTCTATTCGAGTAAACTGTCACCGTAAAAGTCCTCTCGCACTCAGTTGGACGCTGTCGCGCGATTAACCCCTCGGCAAACTTGATTACGTCTCAGGGATGTCGCAGGATTTTTCATGCTGCTCATCAGGTTCTTTTCTTTCTTTCTTGCTTCCAATAGCGCCACTAAAAATTGCTTTGCCATTATTTAAAATGTTGTTTAGATATTGTGTTACGGATGACGAACAGGTGTTCAATATTATCTCTGGCAGGAACCGTCCTAGATAAACGAACAGAGCTTCTCTAGATAAACATACATAACGGTTTAGGTTAGTTTAGGGCCCAAACGAACGCACGATCAACTGGTCGTTGACAAAATACGAATTACAATTATTGTTATTGGCGCACTGGTTCGATCACTTTGGAAAAATATAGCAAATACGCAAAAATTACATGAAATTTAATTCGACGTTTCGGTCTAAGGTTTAGACCATTTTCAAGAATACAGAAATTTCTGCGTCGCGTCTGTAAACATTAATCAAAATTATATTTTAGATGGTTTAGTGAAACTATTTTTATAACCAGAAATAGAAATAGTAGAAATTCTCACTGTCGGGATCGGAGGCGGAAAGGGATCTTTTATTCCGACTCGAACGGATCGACTGGCGGAGAGTGTTAGGGAAGGGAATGAAGTCCTGGCCGACAAGATTCGGCTTTCAGGAAGCGTCACGAGATCCCAGGACCCTGTCCCGTCCCACAGGAAGGACTAATGCGACGATAATGTGGCCGCGCGACGGGAAGTCGAGGAACAAGCGACAATCGTGGAGCACGCGAAACAGGGGAGGCGGAACGATGACGGAGGGTTAAGTTTCGTGACGTAGGTAGAAGCTCTGCATCGAGGTCCCGGCCCTCGAAATCGCACGATTTCCTGAAGGGTGGAGCCTTCTTTACGAACGACACGTTATAATTTCCGAAAATCCGCCAAGAAACGCGAGAAGTGGCAAGAATCCTTATACGGTTTAACATCATAATGATCCAAATTGGACAGCGGATGTTATGCATTTATGACAAAAATTAATAGGTGCAGTTTGAGACAGTTAAAATATTAGACGAATTGAAAAATACTTTTATATAATTTTCAACCTGTTGAACATGTTAAGAGAGGAAATAAATTTCCCTGTCACTCCGGCTTTTTGCAATTCTTAATATTACCTCTTAATATCAATCTCTTGATAAGTATTACTATTTTAATATTTCTATTTTATGCATATGAAATTGATTCAATTGACACATACTATAGTAATTTAAACAATACAATATAGTTAATAGAATACGTTTAATATGAAAGAGTGAATTCATTGGAATAATTGAAAAATTTCCCTGTCACTTCGGCTTGTTGCAATTCTTAATATTACCTCTTAATATCAATCTCTTAATAAGTATTACTATTTTAATATTTCTATTTTATGAATATGAAATTGATCCAATTGACACATACAACAGTAATTTAAACAATACAATGTAATTAATAGAATACGTTTAACATGAAAGAGTAAATTCATTGGAATAATTGGAAAATTTCCCTGTCACTCCGGCTTGTTGCAATTCTTAATATTACCTCTTAATATCAATCTCTTGATAAGTATTACTATTTTAATATTTCTATTTTATGCATATGAAATTGATCCAATTGACACATACAATAGTAACTTAAACAATACAATGTAATTAATAGAATACGTTTAATATGAAAGAGTTAATTCATTGGAATAATTGAAAACTTTCCCTGTCACTCCGGCTTGTTGCAATTCAGGCAGAAAATTTGTTATTAACCTTATGTCACGAATCTAGCTCGATGTAACACGTGAAAGGGTTGAACGTGTAGAACGAGGTCTCTGTTGGCTCGTTTCTTCAGCTCCCAGGGATAACAAGACGAAAAACGGGAAACCGAGAGAGCGTGTCCCGAAGAGCGGAACGATCGACAACGATGATAAAAACGGGTTTAGAGCGGCGGTAATAAGCGCCGGTAATAATCTCGATACGCCCAGCGATAAATACGATTGAAATTCACCGTGAAATTACGGCATTAAGATAAGCCTCGTTACGGTAATTTCGTGATCGATGCGTCCTTGGTCGGTTCGACGCCGGATACGCGTAACACGTCGCGAGAATTATTAAGAGATCGATGTGAGGAAATTGCTTTCGCGCCTCGAGGCCTTCGATCGATTCCTTCCCTCTACCTCCCGTTACTCGGTATTTTTCTAGCGCCGTAATTTCTCTCTGCTTCGCTGCCGCAAAGTTCAGAGTGAAACCATCATTTATTGAGAGGAAAGTCGTGACGGTGCGCATTTTCTGAGGTCTGCCCTTGACGCAGGGGTTCCATAATGCATTGGGTACTCTGCATCGTTTAAATCTGATTAGCGGTGACGTATTCAACGAAAACTCCTGCGTATACATTTTATCAGAAGGAACATTCGATCGAGTTACCCAAGAATGTGTAATTTCAGTTTACCGAGCAGTTCCAGCAGTAATTCCTTGCCGAAAAGCTCCCAGAAAATTTGTTGGGAGATTATCGAAGGAAAGAGTAGAGCTTCCCCGCGGATGCAGCTCGTGTTTCGACTGCGAAGGGGAGATTAGAAGATGTTAAATGCGACGTGACATCGGTCGGACAAATTGAGAGTCGCTGGTTCGAAGCCGATTTCCCTCCGGATCGACGGGGTTCGTGTCAAGGGTCACCCATATATTGGATTAAGTCCCACGATCTATTATCGGGAAAAAGGCCAGAAAAACGAGGGATCCAGATAAGAATGGAGTTTCGAATTTCAACGTTTCCCTTCGGCAGACATGCTGCGCGACCCTCTTTCTCGCTTTTTTCTCTCTCAGCCTTCTGGTTTCGAACGAACGCGATGGAGTACGGTCGTGGACCCTTCGCAGCAGCCCTTGTACCAAATTCACTGTCGGAAACGTGATTCCGTGCCCTGGACTACTTTCGATCGCTCATTGTGATCGTATAAGGCTGCGTTTATGCTGAAATTCCAGTAGAAGCTAGAAGAGGTGGTGGGAGACGTACAAAATAATTTTCTTTGGAGTGTTCGTGGTGAAATAATAATAATTAGGGCTGTATTTTGGGCATTTGAGTGAAGTTGAACTGGAAGTTATAAATATGTACCGAGATTAAAAATATTCATGAATGATTTATGAGATGAAAAGTTGAGTGGATGTTAACAATACTGAGATTAAAATTATTGGTGAAGAAAATTATGAGATGGAAAGTTGACTGGAAGAAATAAAAGAAATAAACGTCTACGTACTCGGACAATTTTTATCTTGGATAAATGTCCGCCGTCTATTATCAACGGTGAAAATATGTGTATATAATCGCAAAGAGAAAATCATTTTTGTTGTTCGTTTATCACAGCTCGAACGTAAACGCGCATATGCCAATGGCTCTCGCGATTGTTTGCGGCTCGGACCATTCGCCAATCGCGAACAAGCAAGCAAGGGTTTGCGCCCATGCATGAATAAATAAACGAAGAGACGGTGGTAAACGACTCGGCGATAAAGGAGCCGGGATGCTCGAGGTACGATTGCCCTCTCATCTTGGCGAATTAATTGATCGGCGTCGATTGTTCTTCGACGAGAAGTGGGAGCGGAGGCGGAAGAAGGGTTGTGCCACGGCTCTTGGCCCGTTGGAATCGCAGAGAATGCCTGGAATGGAGAGGATGTCTCGACTCGAGAGGGACGTCCATTCGAATCAAAGGACACTGCATTATTTCGGGAATAAAATTCCGCGCCTTTGTTACCGGCACGGGAAGAACACCGAAATACGCTGCATTCGCTTTTGGGATGCATCTCGGCGCCTCTTACGCGCACAAAACAATTTTAGCTAAGTGATCGTTAGATCGCGAATATTCATGCTGAATAAAAATGTGTTCTTCTCATTTTTTTATACAAATGCACAACATCCGCAGCTTGACCACGGAGTAGTTGGAAATTTAAATCAGCTGGATTTAATATGATCAGTTCGCGGCATTTTCTAATAATTACAAGTCTGTTTATTTTAATTTAGAATGTAATACTTATTAACATTGATTTTCAAAGTATTCAAAAAGAGGAAATATAATGAAATGATAACTGTCGAAAATATGTATATTTTAAGAATATCCATTACGGAGGCATTACAAAATTATATTCCAATATACAGTTAGGAGCAAAACTGATCACACACACTTTAAATCAGAATAATTTTTTTCTGCAAGGCTAGATGAATTAGTTTAGTAAATGACGTGTAATAAATATGTTGAAAAACTGCGTTTCGTCGGAATTGTGAAAAACAAGCTGGGCCAATAACGAAAATTTAAATATGTGTTTGGTCAACTTGTATAAATTATATTATTATATGCTCCGAAAATTTCATTGAAATTGGTTAATTGGTTTACGAGTTATAATCGATCAAATGTGATAAAGAATTACAATTTTTTAAGATTTTTAGTCTTTTTACCACTTTTGATCGATTATAACTCGTAAACCAATCGATCAATTTTAATGAAATTTTCGGGGCGTATATAATTTCTACAAGCTGACCAAACAGATCTTTTAAATTTTCGCTATTGGCCCAGTTAAAGAAGTCGTAAAAATCAATTTTTACTATTGTTATTTACGATTCCGACCAAACGTATTTTTCTTAATTAATTCTTAATTCTTAATTAATTCATCTAGCCGTACAGAGAAATTGAAGTAGTTTGATTCATTCATAGAAAAGTTATCCTGATTTAATGTGTGTGTGTGATCAGTTTTGCTCTTAACTGTACATTATAAAATATGAAAGGAAACAAAGTTTACCGATGCTTCCCGAATGGACCTTTAAATTGGTTGTATGGGTTGTCTCTCTCTGTCTCTCTCACTCTTTGCTCCGATCATGATTATTTTTTCGAAAATCGGCGAACCACCGAGAAACAGCAGTTCCCTATCGAATCGAATACATACATAGAGACTCGAGTAGAATACAGTTAAGGGACGAGAGGAACTCGCAGTCCGACGACATCGCGGGCAGAATGCGAGCGTGCCTGCACTGTGAATCACGCTTAAAAAGGAGAGAAGAGCGTCGCTCGACGTCCTGGTCACCGAAAATCAGGCTGGTCGGTCTCGATCGGGCCGAAAGGAAGCGAGAGCGCGGTTCGTGACCGTAAAGAGAGGAGAGAAGAGTGTTTAGAGGGCCTCGCCGCACCGGAGAGGCTGGAACGAGAACAAGAGGAACGAGAGGAAGAGAGCCGCGGTTGTTCTAAGTATAGGAGGACGAGGTGTACACGAGGCCGAGGCTGGAGCATCGAGTCGAATACCAAGTAGTCTCTGTAACCAATCCGTATGCGGGGACCGGCACGCTGATGCAGATGTCGATGCGGTTAACGATAGCCTGGATCGTGTCGCGCGATACAACGGAACCGAAACAGAATCGATCGGGAACCGAAGAATTTCTTCCAGCTAGCAACTTGGCACGCGGAGATCTGTTTCGCGATTCCGCTCCGATTCTTCTTCATCGAAGCCGATCTCTCCTCTCGATAACCTGATCGTACAAATTGCGAGACGTTCTAACTAGAGATCCCTATTTCACGTGTACACGTGGTCTGCGCGGAAAGTATCCGGCCCTGTGCTGCAGCGGGTGGAAGTATCATTCTTGGTTAACATCAACGGTGTCCTTCAAAGTATTGTCCGTTAGACGCCACAACTTTCTTCCAGCGATCCTCCCGCTTGCGGAAACACTCGTTAAAATCATCTTTAGGGATAGCGAACAGCTGCCTCTTCGTATTCTGCTTTATTGCTTCTACGTCCGCAAATCTTTGTCCTTTGAGAGGTTTTTTCATTTTTGGGAACAACCAGAAGAGTCACGAAGAGCTAGATCAGGACTGTACGGAGAACAAGAATGCCCAAGTTTCTGGCGAAATTTCATGCTTATCTGTTGTTCCACACGTTCGGCCATTATAATACGCGACGCTCACTTCACTCGACGCTTGCAAAACTGCGTATCCTTTTCAAATTATTACAAGGTCGCCTTTAATACAAACATGCGCTATCCGCCTTAGCCCAGCTAGTAACGAAGATATGTATAAGCAAAGGTCGGATACTTTCCGGACAGACCACGTATAAACACTAGGCTGGACCTTATTTTTTGACCATAGAATTTTTTCCAAGGTACCCCCCCCCCCCAGAATTGTGACAACTGTTGAGAAAATGATCTGGGGAAAATTTGGGGCCGATTGGATTTTGGAAAACCGGCGCTCAACGAACTTGAAAATTTTTTCTTTTTAATTATTTATTCTATTCTAATTATTCTATTCTAATTATCTATTCTTTACAAAGGATATACGAACTTACTGAAGGACTACGGTTCTTTACGACGGAACAGTTATACTTGGAAGGCATTGAAAACTAAAATTCTAAAAAGAAAAGAATTAACTATATAAGAAACTGTAGTATTATCAGAAACACAATTATTATATATTTCAGATAAAATTAAAAATGTATCTTAAACATCTGGGTATTTTGGTTCATCTTTCTTCTACAAGATTATTTACGAACGCTTAAAATAAACTCTATCATATCTCTGTCAGTTTTGTATATACGAAAAAACTCTTCAAACAAAAGTTGTAGTATATAAGGAGGTGAATATAGCATCAGAGGAAAAAAATTTTTTCAAGGTCATTTTTTCAAGTTTTCAAGGTCACGGATGTTTTTTCTATTAACAACTGATTATGCTATATATGGATTCTTACAGAGAGAAAAAAAAGACAAATTCAACGATATATTACAACGTATATTTTTGTCAAGATTTAAAAAAAAAAAATTTTCAAGTTCGTTGACCGCCGGTTTTCCAAAATCCAATCGGCCCCAAATTTTTCCCAGATCATTTTCTCAACAGTTGTCACAATTCTGGGGGGTACCTTGGAAAAAATCTTGCAAAATAATTTCCATCAAGTATAGCTAAGGTCCACCGTAATAAACACACGTGGTACGTGAACCGTGTAGTACGAATTTAAGGATCCGCGTACACGTTTGAGTCCGACAACTGATGCGGTATTGTTTTCCGAACAAAATTCGCAGATCCTTCAATTCGCACTACACAGTTCACGTACTACGTGTACACGTGTATTTTGGGACACGTTCAAAACCGAGATCTCTAGATTAAACATAGTCCTCGACGTAGACGGACGATGAGACAGTCCAACAAGATTTTTGTTTTACGTAAAGAAAGTTCACGTGCACAAGAGTTTCGATCGTTTCCGATCGACTTCCAGCTTGTTTGTTCGCTTCGATTGCCCATAGAAGGGCTAAAACACGCTGCATTGTTTGCCAATCCGCCTTACCGTCTATTTCGTTCAGAGCCGGGTCTCGGTGTTTCGCGCGCACCAACGTTAGCGTCGTTGCTAAGCGATGGTAACGCATTGCGCAAACACTGGTCAATTACAGGCGAAGCTCTAATTAAATGCAACGCATCGCCGCTGCTCTCTGGGCCCGCTTCGCAAGGGCAGACTTCGCGGCACCGATGAACCTGCCGCGTTACATCTGAAATTACTACCTGCGTCCATGGGAATTTCGACTTCGCGATTCCACGAGGACGTTCGAGAATTTCTGTTGACAGGTTGCAATTTTGTTGTCCTCTGTTGTTCGCGAATTGCAGGCGGTATTGTTTCTGAAACCTTGTTGCGAATGCTGCAGCGTTCGTTCGCTCGACATGTTTGTGGGCTAAAGAATGTTTTTAATGGAAAATAAAATTGTGCACCGCAGAAGACGAAGTTTAATTTAAGATTTATCATGGTGGATTTATTAGGTCTTTCGGGAAGTCATTTCCCTTTCTCTCCAGGAAAAGCGAAGGCAATTTTTTACCAATTAGAATAAGTTTTATGACATTTTGTTCCACGATCTTTTGAGATTTTTCAGGCAACTTAATGATCCGATACTTGTAGAATTTTTATTTAATTAACTCACTCCTGCTGCCCACAGTCTCGTTGCAAAACATTTTTATTTTGCATAAAGATTCGCAGTCCAGTAGTGACAAATGGAAGCAATGCCATTGCTACACGAAAAACGAAAGTACTTTCCGAGGGACCTAATATTTTCCATTTTGAGGGAACTCTTAGGGATAAACATATCTTGGCGTGATAATTCGGGTTCGGAGTGATCCACGATTCTGGAAGATCGGTGGAAAGGCGAGGCAATCGCGATTGTTTCTCGCGGAACGGCGTTCGCCTCGAGGGAGCCGCGGTTAATTTAGAGATCACTAAATCTAGACCGCCACGCCGCGCCGCGCGCAAGCGACGTAACAGCGGAACGGTGGCGAAAGTAAGCTCGAAGCGGGAAGTATAATCCTCCGTGTGTCGACGACCTCTCCGACTAATATTACGCGATGGCATTGCTAGCCAGCCGGTTTAATAACACCGGCGCATCTGACAGGTTCAATTTTTCAACGCGCTTTCGACTGCGCCGGCAACTTTTTAGTCACGCGATAATTTGATCAGCCGTTTACTCGACGCCTCGTTACTTCGACCAGTTAAAACGCGGAAAAAAGACGTCGACGAGCCGCAAGTCGCACGAGATTTTATCCTAGACAGAACCAGTAATGTCGGCAATTTACCGTTTAACACGTTGGTTGCCGAGGTGTCGTAAAGTCGGTGCAATTTACCTGAATCCGTTGAGCACGGACGTTATCAAAGTGTAAGCACTAAAATGAATGTAGACAGGTGTACAGGGTGATTCTGGGAACTGAGGAAGGTTGGCTCTTCTTTTTAAGTAAAAATAGAAACAAATGACACAGCAAAAAATTATATCTAACTTCCAACGACCTTATTTGTTATATGGATGCTTTTATCCTTTAATGCAACCCAATTTTTTGGTTAAACCAATCGATCCCTTTTATTATCCTACGTACAAAAGTGCTAACATTTCGATGTCCTCGGGTTAGTATTTTTATAGGGAAGATAATAACAGGGATCGATTGGTTTAACCAGAAAATTGGGTTGCGTTAAAAAATAAAGTGCAATTGCACCTAACGGGTGCATCGGTGCGCCCACATAAAAAATAACGTCATAGGAAGTTAGTTGACTTTCCTGTATAATTTCTTAAATAGTAAAATATATTTGCAAATTAAAAGGTACTTGTTAGTGAACGTAGAACAATTTTCGTCTTCGCAAACACGAGGAGATTGAACGTGAAAACGGAAAGTTAGCTTCCAATCGGAGAAGGTGCGACCGCAGCAGCGGGGACCCGGTCGGCGGCATAAAGAGACCGGATAATTATCTGCGAAATCGCGGGCGACGCTAATGAATTCGGCGAGTTTAAACGTCGCTTGAACGCCGGACGATAATAACCGTTCGTCCTGCGGCAAGGGCGGGTCGTTTTTTCCAAGGAGCGGGTCAGTCGCGCGGGAACGCGTGGGCCGGCGTAATTGGCCGACGATAATCGTAAAATCCCGACGAAAAAGCGGCTACCGGTCGGCGGCCCGCCGAGCCGCGTATCGCGCCGATGTACTTTCTCGATCTGGCGAGTCGCGCGACGCGGGAAAAAAGCCGACGCACGATCGTGGTCGTTTTGGCTATAAAACGCGGAACGGGAATAGCGGATCCGCGCGGTTCCTCGCCGACAGGACGAAAGGGGACAACAACGCGTTTCGGACGCGTGCTGCTCGACAAACACCCTCGTTGCGTGTCAACGCCTCGTAACCGGCCGTACGTAAACTTTGTTCTCCGCGGAGACTCTCGGAACTCTTTGTGCCGGTCTCTAAAGAGTGCTCACCGAGGGTAAGTAAGTTGGAAATACTTTCCGTTCTCCGCGCGCCGTTTTTGTTCGTCCTGATACGCGAGCCTTTGACCTTTTAATGACCAGCTTTTAGCAGGAGGGCCTAACCCTCGTCTCCTTCTAACCCCTCCACCCCTCTCTGCCTCTCTGCCACTCTCTTTCTTTCCCTTTTCTTCCTTTCCGCTTCGCGTTTAACTCTCGTGAAACGAAAGGAGTCTTTTGTACGCTCGCGTACGAGGGTGAACGGAGAGCGAACGGGGTCTGGATCGACTACTCGAATCACCTGATCTTCGCGTATATCTTGACAACTTTAACTATGGTACTCTTTGTAATTCGAACGTACAATCTCCGACACTCGATCGCCTATGTTTCATGCTTCTGTGCCGCGAGCCCTGCTTTTAAAGGCGTAACCTTTTTTAGCCTAGTGCTTTAGAAGGCGTAGCTTAGTTTTCTCAACTGCTCAGAATGGCCCGAGTAGGCGTGATTTGTTTGCGCCTGCCCACCACAGAGTTCTGGGGCGTGGCTTCTCTACCCCACCCTGTAGAGTGGTCCGAGCAGGCGTGGTTTCCTTGCCCCCAATATAAAGAGTGCTATTAGGAGGCGTGGTTTCTGTGCCCCCTCTGCATAGAGTGCCCCGAGAGGTGTGACGTTTCCGTTGACAATTTGGATAGTAGCCAGAGTATGTGTGGCTTATTTGCCCCTTCTGTACAGAGTGCCTTGAGGAGGCGTGGTTTCGTGGCCCCACTTTGTAAATTACTCCTAGTGGGCGTGAAAGATTTTTTCCGTATAATCGTGACGGAAGGTCACGGATATTCTAATTAGTCCCGATATGCCGAATCATTCCGCGATATCGCGCGCGCGTGCCTGCCCGCTAACAGCAAGCGCAAGATTTACGAGTCTCCGCCTCGCGGAAGATTCACGGCAGGTTGCGCTTTTCGCGGAACCGTCGACATAAACCGCCAGAACGTTTTCGCGGAAGCTCGTCTTTCTTCCGCGATTCTACACGGTTCGAGGTTTTCCGACGCTTTGAGCCTTTGAACCGGATACACGGATAACCCGACAAACGTTGCACCGTTCGTATGGAAATTAACTGTTAGATCTTCAGTGTCCCTCCCGACATAGAATATACAGGATGAGTCTGATAAAATGACGACTTGAAATAACTGCTTCGATCTATTTCTTGTCACTTTTCTTTTTTGGCTGTCACCATCAGTTTTTAAATGGAATGCCCAATTTTTGTTTTCGAATTCGGATGAAGTGACTTAAAATGTATAATTCGTAACATTTGTCAGACACATTGTATGTCGAGCAATTATTGAACGACATGCAAAGTAAGAATAAACAGATTGTAGAACTGTTTGTCCCCCTGGAAACCATGCAACATTTGTTTGAAAAACTTCTTCGCGCAACAAGTAACATTACAGAGTTATTATATTATGAACACACATCCAATGATAGCATCTAGTAATTTGCGAGGGGATTTTCAAAATATCCCAAACGAACAAGTTAAAATAGTAATCTAAATAGTAGAGTAAGCGTTCGTCTACACATCGAGCTGCTTCACGGCGAAGTTACCACCTATATTTAGACAGCAGTTTTCCCATTCTTTCCATCGATCTGGGTTTCAACAGTGGTTGTAGATTGTGCTGAAATTAGGTTAGTCTAGGGTTCGAAACTGCACCAGTCTTGCCCGAAGTAATTAGCAATATAAGCATGGACAATTTTGCAGAATTTTCCTAAAGAATAGACTCACCAAAGTTTTGGAGTATTTGATTATTCTCGAAGCTGGCCAATGCGGGCTCCGAAAAGTTCGATTTGAATCGAAGGGCGGTTCGAGGGGCGGGTCGTCGACGGTTTACCATCATCCCCCAGCGTTTCCCACGAGACAGTAGACAGCAGACAGCAGACAGCGCTTGGTCCTCCCGTTAGAGGGCAGCGACTCGTCAACGACCGATTCGAGAACGACTCAAAGGGCAAGGACGTTCCTTTGAACGATCGTGCTCGACTCTCGAGCCCTCTCGCTGGATATTATTCTAGCGAACCGTTTAAATATATTCGTTGGAGAGCACCGGGCACTCGAGAGGAGGCACCCGCCGCGACTCGCCCGATCGCTGGGTTCCCGTCGGATACCAAGATCGTTGTTTAATGGTCGCAATAATGACGGCTAAATTACCAGCTAACGAACGGGGGATTGTTTTCCAAGCAGCCAGCTGTCGAACCGACATTCAAACATCGCCGGTTGAAATTACACCGTCTCTATCCGCGTTACAAGCGGCCATTATCATTCGAATGGTTACTCTATTATCGGTCTCGGGTCGGTTAGAATTTATCGGGACGACACCCGCAACCTGTCATCGATTTCACCGCGAGCCATTTTATATTTAATATTTAAATATACCACTAAATGATAATAATATAGATGAAGTATCGGGTGTTTCATAATTCATGGTACAAATTAGGTCAGGTCGAAAATCGAGAATAACGAAATTGCGTGGGAAGCTTCGTTTTCGAGAAAATTAAGTTCAAGTATCAGTCGAGTAAGTAACCAAGATGCAGTTGCGAACGTGTTTGTGCATGGTACAAAGTCAGGGCTTGTTTCTAACCCTGTTAGTTGCAAACAGCCCTGACATCGTGCCATATAGAAACACGGTCGCAATATCGTTGTAGACATTTTCTGTTTAATAAATTCAAAAAATAAAAATACATACGTATTTATTTATCTGAAGAGAGTTGCTTTCATTGAAACATGATCTTCATGCAAAATAAAAAATGTTCGCATTGAATACAAGACACAGAAGCGAAATAAAAAGTTCTTTCTTCTTTTAATTATCTGATTAAGCTGAAACCAATACCATTGACGTCTTTAAATCTTTTTAATATGTCCACTGCTTTAAATGGTGCTTGCCCATTTTTGTCATAAATGTTTAGTAATTAATTTTAAATGTTCTTAATGGGTGAAATTGCCAAAAATATATATGCACCCATTAAAAAAGAACATTATCACGGTCGATCCCTTATGGTTAAAATACAGTTCTAATTGAAAGATTAATACAAGAAACACCGTACATATTATGTTATATACCTCTCTATTTTTTATATAATGTCATTATAATGTATGCTATATAAACCAAACTAGGTTTACGGCATCAATAAATAAATAAATAAATAAATAACAAGAAACACCGAAAGTACAATCGACGTGTCAGTGATGTGATCTCGAGACAGAACGAAGGGTCGAGATGGACCCAGCATCACGAGTTCCCGACAAGAGTCTCCGATTGAGAAGGGAAGCTCTCGATTTGGCGAATCCTCGGCGCAAAAAGAGCCACTCGCGGACTCGTACGGAAATTTCGAAGATTAATCGGCCGTCGAGGCGAATCGACTCGCCGGAAACGTGACCTAACAAGGGAAGTTTCTTGGCTGAGCTCGGCCCGCGAGTATTAATTTCCCCCCAGTCGATGGCTCGGCCCTCGAGTCAAGTTTTTACGTGGCGAGCTCCGTTGTAATAGCTTCCAGATGGATTGCAGCTCGCAGCCCCCCCATCGTCGTCGCGTCTGCGAGAAAGGGGTGTCGATCGATCCTCTCATTCTTCGAAGTCGAAAAGAATCCAAACGGCTTAACCCATTTGCATAATTAGCGTGTACTGGCTGCCCCAGATAATCTGCTACATACAAACGCAAACCTACTATGTACTACAACGAAAAAGTACAAATCACTCGAACGCAAAATGTTTTTTCCTCTCCGTAATTTGTCTAGTGAAATGTACGAAAAAAGGGGTTGCTGGCGGCGGCATTATTTCTCATTTCACTTCCGTACGACGCAAACGAGTTAAGCCATGGGGATAGCCGGGGTCAAGTTCATAAATTTTGATGCGACTCGCGTTATCTCTCGTTACCCTGCGGGATTATCGTCTCGGAGGAGTTTCTTGCGCTGCGGCGGAAGTGATCAGGAGCCGCCGGAACAAACCGGACTTTTCAACCCTTCCGAGGACTCGATCCTTTCCACCCTTTTCGAGGGTGAAAGGGAGAGGGACGGATTCTCTGCCGGTGTTGTGCGCGCGGTTGCGTGACCATGTCGAGGACCACCGGATTGGGCGTAGGTCAGTTACGCAACGCTGCTGTGACGGCCATCGAATCTCCACTCCCGCATCGGCCATCCGTTTACTGCACTCTCGTTCGAATCCTCGTAAAAATCGAACGACGCCGCAGTGGTTCAGAATCGCCAAAACGTAGCTAGAAGTCGATTTTTCAACCTTCTCGAAAATTAATGAAATTTATGCCAATGGGTTCTCAGAATTTTCCTGACTGTTCATGTGTTAGTTCATGTGATAGTTTTATTTTTGCTTTTTGAGAAAGTTATTATAATTTTGAATTTATTTAATTTCGAATACAATAATTTTAAAGGATCTTCAAGAGAGTGAGAGGATTGTTTGAATTACTCATCTGCCATGACACAAATTAGTTAGCTGTAATTTAAAATAGTATACACATCAGAAGAACTTTTTTTAAGCCTACTGTTATTATTGTATTATCTTCAACCCACTAAACATGTTAAGAGAGAAAATAAGTTTCTATTTCACTCCAGTTTGTTGCAATTCAGGTAGAAAATTGTTATTTCGCATAAAGATACGCTGTCTCATAAATCAGCGACCCGAAAACCCGCGGAACACCGATTTTCAACAAAATTTGACGGTGTTGGATCTGTTTCTGCTGAGCAAAAACCCCTTCTAGTCAGAAAATACATTCTGTCAAGAAAGTACCGGGTTTCGATCATTTAAAAAGCCCGCTTAAAGGGATTGTTGACATTCTTTTTGTCGCTAACTTGGCACAACTGTGCTTTATACTCACGCGGAGTTTGAGCGTCACTTGTCATTTAGTTTGTTTACAGTGCGCCTTTTGTCAGTTCATCTCAAGTGTGTTTTGCGATTTTTACAATGGATAAAAATATCGAACAAAGAATGTGTCTTAAATCTTGCATTGCAAATGGAGTTTCGTGTGCCGAAGCGCTGAAAATGTTACATAACGCTTACGGTGAATCGACTTTATCAAAAACATGTGCGTACGAGTGGTACAGTGCATTTAAAAGCGGTCGAGATGTGGTGGAAGATGTGCGAACTCATAGATTTTGCACCACGATAACGCACCATCTCACAAGGCTATCATTGTGAACGAATTTCTGGCCAAAAACTCAACAAATCTTATCGAGCAGCCACCGTATTCCCTTGATATGGCTCCGGCCGCCTTTTTTCTTTTTCCAACGCTCAAATTACCACTTCGAGGCAGCCGTTTTCAGTCGATAGATGACATAAAAGAGAATTCGCGGCGACTACTGAAGTTGATTCCAAAAAATGCGTTTAAAAAATGTTTTGATGATTGGATTATTCGTTGGCATAAGTGTATTACTTCGAAAGGGGTCTACTTTGAAGACGATACGATAAATTTGAATGAATAATACATATTTTGTGTTTCATTGATCAATTCCCGGTACTTTTTTCACAGAATGTATGTTGTCAATTCCCTATAAATTGAAATGAAATTCCATTTCATCGCAGTCAGTGACTCCGAAACGCCTTTTGGCCGATCAGAAAGAGGCTTGAAAGTTGCCTGACAGCCCCACGGCTGGTTCCGGCGCAGAACATTGTGTGGAAAGATCGGATCTCGTTTTCGAGGATGGAGATCGAGGCTGACAGAGAGGTCTGTCTAAATCCTGGGATTACCGGGGGGTTAGGTAGCATGAAAAATTTAAGAGAATTGATGGGAATCGACCGATGCGATGGGCGGTTCCGTCGTCTTTTCCGGAACAAAGAAGGAAATCGCCGGATGGCGGGGGTGTCTGCCAAGATGGCCGACTGGTACGCTGTACCACGCGGCGACACGCCGCTTGGGGGTTGACCTTTTCTGCGAGAGCTAAAGATTTCCTGGCCGAGATACCAGACGTCGAATCCGTGAATAATAGAAATCCTCCGACGGTGAAAGCCGATAACGATACATCTGCTTCCCGGACGCTCGCTCGCGCGCGCGCGTTTTTTTACAAAATCGGTCGCGGGGGAAGATGCGGGAAAAATGGCGCAGGAAATTCGCATTCTTGCCCCTTTATTCTCGTAATTCCCTGTGTCCATTCGCACGAACAGCGAGTTGCTAGATTAGTATTTATTTGCGAGTTGGAGAGGAGATCTTTCTGCAAAATATACAAATCATCTATAAGATTCCCCAGAATTGGTGAACAGGAGATCAGGAGTTTCAATCGTCGAGTCCATCGCCGGTATATTCAAGCGACAAATCAACCCGCGAAGTTCCCAGTCGCAGTACCAGGAAATGTTTATTGAGTTGCGACAGCAGTCTCGCGAAGACTGATAAGTTAAATTTATACTTAAAAGCTAGAAGTACCGTGGTCGCTTTCGGCCAGAGTTGGGCAAACGCTAGTCACAATTATGATTATTGACTAATAACTTCATAAGCTCTACAAAAGTGACTAATAATTAATGACTAAGTAAATACTTGAGCGTGACTATGAGTAATGACTACATAAGTATTTGAGCGTAATGACTAATGAATAACGACTAAATTTTTATTAACGATGACTATTGACTACTGACTATAATGACATAACTAATGACTAAATACACAATCAGAATTTCACCATGACTAATGACTAAAAATGGTTACAAGTTAAAATAAAACAACAATAATAACAAAAAAATAGCCTATTAGTTTATAAACATATGAAATACAGATTATGACACGTTCGGTCACTGCTAATTCCGATATAGGTTAAGTATACATATTAAGGTATGTTAATCACACAATAATGACTGACGACTAAAGATTGATGACTTATCATTTAAACTAACTAATGATTAATCATAACTAATAAGCAATAACTAACGATTACTTAGAGTTGTGACTAACTAGTGCCATGTAGTTATGACTAACCAATCAAAAAGTTTTAACTGACTAGTTTAAGTTTCGACTAACAAATCAATCAGACTATTAGTGATTTTTAAATATTAGTTGATTTTTGCCCAACTCTGCTTTCGGCGAGATTCCAAACCGGCCTCTTCGAACATTTCCTTGTTGGAAGCCGTCGAGAGGCTCGAACAGCTCAGGAACTCGTCAGATCGAATTCGAAACCGAAACGTCCGGCTTTCATTCGGAGAGATCATGCTCGCGGTTGTCGCTCGTTGTCCACCGGCTGCGGCAGTTGGTTCTAGCTGTGAATATAACTCGAGGTATTTAGGTGAGCGTGCATTTCCGCCGGCCTGCGCTCGACGAGGACGTTTAGAGGGAAGAGCGAAGGAGAGGACGATACACGCGCGGACGCCACCGTTTCCCCGACGGAGATAGAGCGCTAGAGCAGCTAGCTAGCGATGGGACTGACACCGTTGTAACACATCCGAAACAGAGTCACAATGATGTTGAACGAAAAAAGGTCGAAGAAACCTGGAACCTTCCAAAGAATAATTAATACAGTCGCTAACTTTGGAAAACTGGAACGCAGGGAAGTTGAAGCGGGTCGATGAATAATTTCTTCCTCAAAATAAGTTCTTAGTTAGCCATGATAGGGCTAATAAAACGTAGACTCCAGTCCATAAGTCACCCGACACTTATTCAAATTCGGATGCAGACGATTTTTTATTATTATGACATCAAAATGGTACTTTCTAGAGTAAAGAACATGTGAATGAAATCTGACCAGAATATCCTGTATTTTCTAAATTTTAATTATTATTCTTATATTTTCTAATTTTTTTAATTAAGCGGGGCAATCGTTCTCCAATTTCTCCATTTTTTTGCCCACATTTATTCAAACAGTATATGTATATATTTAATTTTGCATTCGAATTTTATCGTATAAAATAGAGCTACGCCTATAATCAAAATGAAACAATAAAATCAAGCTGGCAGCTTGTATTCTTTAATTGCCATTTTGTTGAGGATAGGTAGGTGTGCGATGATTTATGGACGGGAGTATAGCTACTCGCAACTATGCATACAGGGCGAATCTAGTCACAATACTAGGCTATAACTAGAGCGCCAAGAAGTTAAACGACAGGTCGATGAATAATTTCTCGGTTTCTCAAGATAAGTTTTTAGTTATCGACAATAGGTCTAACGGGAAAACTGCACAGGGTGAATCTAGCAACTGCACTGGGCTATACTGTCTCTATTGCAGAAAGAGAAGAACAACACAGGGCAACTTTGTTGTTTGCATTGGTACATCTTGAACAAGTAATCACACATAAAGCAGCTCGGGGATAGAAACTTAGCCGACGAACAATGCAAACATTACTCCTCGGCAATATTTTCGATCCTCGATAAAAAGTATAGCCCGGCGAAGCGGAGTGAGCCTGTGGTCTTAAAATGGTCCGTCTGGCAGGGGTTAAACCACAGTACCCTCCTGAGTTGTTGAACAAGGCTCAGGTGCGAGGCCCAGGTTACCGAGGGCGAGAAGGTCTTTTGGTCGCAGTACCTGCGATCAATTACACCCCCGCGAGAGTAATCGAGTCGAGCTGGAGAGAGGTCGATAGCTTGTGCGAGGGCGTCATTCCCATCGCTAGTCGTCGCTTCGTAGCTGGTTGCCTGTCGACAAAGACGGGGAACAGGCTGGCTAGAGGATAGACGGAGAGATAGACAGACAGCGAGGGAAGAAAGGAGTGGGGTGAAGAGGAGAGAAGGACGCGCGAGGAGGACAATGAGAGGAGGAGAAGAGGGGGGGCGAGTAGACCAGCGAGAGTGAGTAGCGAGAGGAAAAGCGGGGTGCGGGGGACGGGGAGCAAGCGAGAAAATACTGTCGGAGGAAAGCGGAGAGGGGACCAACGAGAGCGAGAGACAGGGAGAGAGAGAGGAAGGGAAGGGGAGTTTGAGAAAGGGCGGGAGCGAAGGACGCGCTGGAACGAGCAGGATAGATTTCCCGGGGAGGGAGCGAGAGGGCTCGAACGGAATTCTAAGAGCCCGAGCAACGAGGACGCAGCTCGCAACAGGGAACACGGGGAACCAGGACAGAATTCAGACGGGGACTAGGGAGTAAAGGGGGCACGGACAGGGACGACGCCTCGGCGACGCGACCAACCACCTGGGGGATGAACAGAGACCGAACAGGGATGACGGCGCGGCGCGCGGGGATCCTGGTGGGGGTGGGCGGCTGCGAGACACAGGGAATTAAGGAACACAAGAGGGAAAGGCTAAACAAGGGGATGCGAAACAGAGAGGAGGACAAAAGAGGCGCGGTGCTTGCTGAACTGGAAGAATGAAAGGGCGGATAAAAATGGCAGAATTGCCGGAAGAATCCGCTGATAAGAGCAGCGGAGAGGAACAGGTGCAACGGTACCGATGGTTGTGTGTGCGCGCGCTATTCGTCCCCGTGAAAAAAATTGTTTTCGACGAAGCCCGTAGACTCTCGAGGGAAATAGGCGTACATTTTAGTTGGCTGTCCTTCCGCGGGCCTTTGTTGGATGCCTAGTTGATCAGAATTTTTGGTTTTAGCGCGACTTTTCGCTGGAAAAGGTGCGATCATCCTGCAGAGGGTTAATGTCCGGTTCTAAAGTTGACGAAGAAGGATGGAGAAGTTTGCGAAAAGCAGTCGCAGGACTCTGCTTCCGCGTTTCCTATCCGGAGAACAGTTTTCGATCGAACGTGCGAGCGAGGCTCCGTCGGCAGCACGGAAAAATCGAAAGGAAAGGGGCGAGACGCGGAGGAAGAAGAGCGACAGTGAACTAGACAAGGGATCCCGAGAGTGAAACGGCCGCTCTGCTAAGTAGTAAAAGCCGCGACGGATAGAAAAAGCCCGAGAGAGGAGGGACAGCGCTGGCGAAACGGTACGGGGAAAATAAGAGAAGAGCGTATTGTAGATAGCGGAGCGGAGAGAGACGAGACACCGTGTGCTGAGAGAACAGAGAAAGAAGAGAGAAGGATGTGCGGTGCTCGATAGAAGCGTGTCGACGTGTGCGAGCTTCGTCGGAGCCTTGGTGCACCACCGAGCGGAGGAGCCACCTGCAAGGACGATGCAATCGACCAGATGCACCGCGCGATCCCCAGGAACCTGGGATCCTCGGAGATCCATCGATCCGAGCTTTTATCTTTTGCTTGCGCCTACAATACCCTAAATTTCCTATCATGTTCAACGACACTATGAGCGTTACGTTTCATACTGCCAACGAATATTATCAAGTTATCACAATTGTGGGAAAGTGCACATCTCTCTATATTTTTATATTTGACCTGCCCATTTTCGTTACAGATGCATAAAATCCGCGGTCTAGATGTTACGTTAACACATCCATTTCTGATCGGGTCGTTTCTGACGCAGCTGCTCGGAGGATTCGTGGCTCTTTGCAAAATTTATGTAATGTTCGAAATACTACTGTAACCTTTCAATCAACTAATGTGTCTGACACCTGACATATATCTATTATTACCTCTATCCGAAGAGATGTCGATCCATTTAGGTCTTACTCGTTTGTCGGGCGATTAAAATGATTAAAGTAAATTAGAAAATCCACCAATAACTGACGAAAGACACGATCGTGCCAGATCTGTCCTTTACAAGATCTACTGTAGAATCCGTGTGAATGATCGAAATGGAGCATGGTAACGCTCGCACTATCAGAAAAACCGATGACAAGCTGTCGCCGTAAATTCTCGCGGAACGACGCTCGGAGACAAACGTCGGAGAAGGATGAATAGACTGCGAGAGGGGAGAGATGAAGGAAGAGAGAACGAGAAGGAGAGGAAGAGTGAAAGGAGGCCGTTCGCGCGTGGTTTTCGCGGCCGAAGATATTTTCGGAGGCGTATTCGTGCCGGGCCGAGCCGGGACGTCACGGAAGAAAGAAAGACACTGACCTTTCCACATTACGATTCCTTTCCGACATTGCGTTTACGCAACGACGCACTTCGCCGGCCGAGGAACCGGAGGCCAGCCGGCTGAGTACCGGAGAGAAAGAGAGAGAGAGAGAAAGAGACATGGCCGGCCGTTCATTAAACCCCGGCCGGCTGAATGACGGTCATTGTGCCATGAAATTCCTCTTTTTATCGATCCTCGAATCTCTTTCGGGCCGAGGGAGCCCCGGGTACACGACAAAGCCTCGCATCGATCCGTGATCCCCCGTGTGTCTACCTGGATCCTTCGTCTCGCCTCGTCTCTTCGCTTCTCTATGCTTCTATCGCTCGTTTCCGCTCGACATCTAGTTCCCCAGGCTCTGCCGAGGTAAACGTTCCACCAGAGCAGCGCGAGAACTGTCTAAATATTTCGTCTGCCGGCCGACGATAACGACCAGACGCCAACGAACAAACCGGAAACACGCAGCACTCCGAGAATCCCATGGATCTCACCCTTAAAACTGCCTTTCAAAACCAGGGGCTGTTTTAAGAGCTAACGAGCACTTGCGAGTTCCATACTGTCGACTTTTCCGCGTTCCTGCCTTCTGTAGGCTTGCAAAGCACTAGCAAACGTACACCGAACTTGATCATTGTTGCTCTGTTCCTTGCAAATTCTACTTGGAAATTGGCAATCCTGCGACACCGAATAAGAGAATATTCAATGACCAGGAAAAATCCAATCACCAATTTGGCGGGTCGATCGACTATGATAGCCACGAGAAGCTGGGAAGTGATCTAACCCTCTCCTTAATTATAACAAGACAGCGGATTTTAGGCATTTATGGCGAAAATGAATAGGTGTAATTTGAAAGAGTAAATTCATTGGAAGAATTAGAAAATACTCTTATATTCAGTTCACACCAGTTCGTTGCAACTCAGTTAGAAAACGTATATCTTGCATAAAGTTCAGCTGTCTGCTCATACACGAATCTAAAAAATTTATTTTCAAGAAAGATATTAAGGAAGCATAAATATAAAGAAAATAAATTTGCATTTCACTCCAGTTCGTTGCGATTCAGCCAGAAAATGTTCATCTTGCATAAGATCCACTGTCTAGTTAATTAAGAGACAGTTTTTATTCACATTTACCTATAATCGACAATTTCACCGACACTTTAATCCGCCCGATTCCACTGCAACGTCTAGCACACACCGCGAGGATCAGCCTGGTACAAAAGTTATCGGGAGCGATCGTAATCGCGTCCACTCCGGGCAGCTTCGTTTCTGATCCGTTGTCGGTGGAATTTCCGATGTTTTCGGAGGTTGAATCGCCGAGGCCGGTGATCGATCGTTGTCCGGTCGAATCTCGAACCTCGATGCGACACAGTTTCGACAGACCGAGAGCCAGCGTAATTCGACTGCGAACCGTTTCGTGGCTGATCGATACACCGGCCAACTCTCTCGTTCGATCCGGAACCGAGGGAAACGGTGCAGGTTTGCATCGAGCGCGTTTACTATCAAACGCTCTATCGAACCGATCGCGAAACACGCACGCGTTCGACTCCGCTTCGACGCGAATCGATTATTCGCGGACTGAGCAATGATCTAGCGAAACGCTGCCGAAAGAATAATGCGAGCTGCAACGAGATTCGACGGGAACCGCAAGATCCTGAGGGAATTTCGATCTATTTACTATTGACATTGATTTAAGTGTTAAGTCAATTCTGATCTTGTACAAAGTAATTACAGAATAGTGCAAATGATTGAATAATTTCCTTGATTCCCGAATAAACGATTTCCCACGAAAGCATCAGAACCGTAATTGAAAAGTCTCCTCGAATGATATAACTTTCCTGCAACGCAAGAATGTCTGAACCTACAAATGACCGGGTTCTTATTTGAAATTGGACGAAACGATGGAAATGAAGAAAAGCACAGAATTAATTGCAGTTGTATTTTACAGAGACGTTGGGATTTAATAGACCCGTTGCGTTGAAGGTCCATTCGTAACGTTGATAGTCCGCATCGTCGAGCAACGGGTTCCGGTTCAATCGTGGAAACAAGAAGACTCAAAGTCGCGGCCTCGCGTGGATATCACGCTAACGAAGGCGAGATAATATTCGTTTGCTCGTAGCTACGGAAACGATACTCGTCGCACAGCGGTGTTCTTTTTCGTTCTCGTCGACGAAACGCGAACCACAGCCATGCCACACGTGTTTCGAGGGAACCGGCTCGTGTAACGCAGGTGCCCTCGTCCACCAAGGCTGTCCCTTTCGCGAGCTTAACGCACTTACCAGGGAAAAATTTCACCAGCTAGACAAAACAAGAATCTTCGTCACCTTCAGCACCTCACTTCGTGTTTGGAAGAAATGAAGTTTGATTCGCTCGCAAGGCTGTTAGGGAAACTTGTGAAACTATTCGCGTGCGAAGTGAAGTACGCTGGAAAATTCCGAGTTTGCTTCGAGCAAAGGGTTCCTCGAGAGCAACAAGAGACATCGAGAGGAAGTTCGAGCGAGTCTGTTACATTTACGTGGAAGTAATTCTGAAGAATTCGTGTTCGCTAGTTATCCGGGATCCTTTTAGGCGAGTTACGTGCAAATCTGTCGAGGATGAGCGAGCCCGAGGCTCGTGGCCCCGACGGGCTCCCGAAACGACGGGCCAATTACCAATGTCTGACCCTGTAATTAGGTTCGCGCTGCTGGTAATATCGTTACCCGGTAAGCGTTGCAATTTCCCCGTGGCCGTTTCCGTCCTCTGCGAGCCGGGCCGTCGATTTCAAGAAAACATCGCGGAACTTAGACTTTCTCTCTCTCTCTCCCTCGAGTTGCCTAATATTCTTGTTTGCCCTCCGGCGCAACTAGACCTATTTTTACTTACTAGTTTCTTTTCGCGAAACCTTGATCCCCAGATTCCTGTGTTCGGGAAGAAACGCGTTGATTTAGTGGAGAGGCGGATCCTCTTCTCCGCCCACGTCTCTTTTTGCAATGACCTCGCGATCGATCGGTCTGCTTCTCAGCCAAATAGCCAGCCGGTTGCAATCGGGTTCGATGGATGGTTGGAACGAAACTTACTCGGGATGTGTTTACGAAAAGCTCCCGGAGCTTCCTCGCGATCATCCATCGACGTCTATCGGTTGCCTGGAAGGTCGATTGGACGAGATACAGGGGATCCGTCGTCTCTGACCCACATCGGGTATCCGTTCATTGATTACTCCGATGGTCTAGCCTCTAGAAGTGTGCTACAAAATAAAGGGAACTTTCATTTTTCGGAAGAAATTTTATCTATTCGTCTACGTGAATATTATCCCCTTCAAAATAGTCTCCATTGGATATTACTGAACTGCGGGGATCTTTATGCAAAATCAAAATATTCTGCATCAATTGTGGGATGTAGTAGTTACATAAAAATTCGTTTCACCCCTTAGTAGTCTTTTCACGTTGAAAACAACACAACCATATCTTTGGATTTTTCATTTTTTTCACCGTTTTATAAATATCCGCAGTCTAGATATTACACACTCGAAACACTTCTGGAACTCGATCTCTGGGATGGCTTTCCCAGCTTCAGCTCTTTCAGCGATGCGGGTTTAATCTCGTCTATGCTTCAAAAACGACGACTCTTTACAGTTCTCTTTAGTTTTGGGAGCAAATAAACATTACACGGGGCCATGTTTGAGTGTGAGGAGGTGCATTATGCCATGAATTGTTTCGCCACAAACAATCGCTGATCCTACCAAAACACATGCAACCTTCTCGAAAGCTGACAATAGACTAAACATTGAATACGACAGCCAATGTACAGACACCTTTCAGACATGTTTACCAACACAACAAGAAAAAATATGAATCGGATTAATACAAGGCTTTACAAAAATCGATTTTCCTTGGCCAAAGGATCCCGGAGTCCTCTTATGGGGCTAGTATACCCGCGATTTGTAACTAGAAAATACCTAGAATCTTACTAGATTTTGGGTCGAAACATGGGTCTGCGCCATGTCGTTGTTTGACCTTATATGAGTATATTCTAAAGAGGAAGATTCATCACACCACGCTCTCGTCATGATTTTGACGAGATTATGTTTATATCTAATAATATGAGGGCCCAAAAGTCTAGGAAAAAACCCGCAGATTTAATGCATTTTTCTATCTCCCAAAGACTTTTTGACTTATATGATTACCAGAGCGTGGTGTAATAAACCTTCCTCTTTAAAATGAGCCCTCACCCAGCTCAAAATATGCTCGTATAAGTTCAAACAACGACATGGCGCCATTTTTTCGATCGAAAATATAGTAAGATTCTGGTAAAATAGCAAATATCTAGCAAATAACTAGAATCTCACTATATTTTTCTAGTGAGATTCTAGTCCCTTTCTAGTTACAAATCGAGGATATACTACCGCCTTAACCCTTCAAATGATGCTTAACGTGTGGATTTATTTAGCAGTTTTTAAGTACGTCTTGGAAGGTACTTCTTGTAGGTCCATTAGTCTCCCTGTTGTTTACAATTAGCAGCAAAACCGATCACACGCACTTTGAATCAGAATAACTTTTTTATGAATGGACCGAACGACTTGAATTTCTCTATAAGGCTAGAACATATGTTGAAAAAAAATGCATTTGGTCGGAATTGTGAAGAACAATAGTAAAAATTTATTTTTACGACTTTTTAGCTGGGCCAATAACGAAAATTTAAAACAGGTGTTTGGACAACTCGTATAAATTATATACGCTCTGAACATTTCATTGAAGTTGGTTAATTGGTTTACGAGTTATTTAACGATCAAAAGTGGTAAAAATTGCAATATTTCATGATTTCTGGCCTTTTTACCACTTTTGAATTTGCACCAAATGCATTTTTTCAACATATTTTTTAGATGTCATTTACTAAACTAATTCTACTAGCTTTACAAAGAAATTCAAGTCGTTTGATTCATTCATGAAAAAGTTATTCTTATTTAAAGTGTGTGTGATCAGTTTTGCTCCTAACTGTATAATGAAATTTGTGTAGCTAACAGGGTAACTATTTACTGCATTCCTTTCAACAACTTCTTAATGTTCCTCTGTAAATATTAAAAAATTTCCCAGGTAACCATTTACTGCATTTCTTTCAACAACTTGTCAATGTTACTCTGAAAATATTACAAAATCTCTAGTGAGATTCTAGTCCCTTTGTAGTTACAAATCGAGAGTATACTACCGCCTTAAGATAGATTTTGTATAGCACGTTTGGGAAGTGTGTTATATGAATCGATTTGGTTCTTTTTTTTCAGTGGCGTGGCAGTGTCTTGCGGGGAGTGCAGCAGCAGCGGTACCAGCGACATCACGGAGCCTGGTTCCCCGTGTAGCACGAGCAGCGACGAGGGGGTAGCGATACGTGGCGCCTCAGCCAGTCCACTTCCGTCGTTACCCAAGCTGGCGCCGTCCTCGCAGATCGGCACCAGGCCCCAGTGGCCCTGGACCCCGCCGTTGGCGGCCACCGCGTGCTCGACCTACAAGAGGCTCAAAGGCGAGCCCGAGGCTGGCGCTGTACCGAGGTCCGGGGCCGCGGATCCCACCTTCAGGGGAACCAGCAAGTCCAGCATCACCAAGCCGAACGCCGGACACCATCATCACGAGTCCCAGGGAAAGATCACCGAGTACTTCAAAACTCAGATCAAACCGCAACAGTCCAAGGTAACGTCCTCTTTCGACAGTGTCCCTCCACCGAATCATCCAACTATGTATTCTAGCTTTTTCTTCTTGAGAATAGAGAATGCCAATAAAGACTCTCATTAGAGAACATACAGCCCATAATTATGAAAGTGGTCTAATCGACAATTTAATAAAAATCAGTTTATCAGTTAAATTAGTGCAATGTAATTTTTACGACATTGTCAAAAATCAACCGTTGGATAGCGCTTGTTATTTCAACATTATATGGAGTCCATTTAGTGTTAATTATTATGGAAGTGGTTTAAGTCGAAAATATTAAAGAAATGAGTTTATCAGTTAAATTAGTTCAATGTAATTTTTACGATGTTGTCAAAAATCAACCGTTAGATTTATCCATTTAGTGCTAATCATTAAGCGGTTCGAGTCGGAAATATTAAAACAATGAGTTTATCAGTTATTACTGTAGGATTTATGGGACTTCATCAATAACTTCCTTTCTTAACAGTTGTTAACAGTGAACAATGAACTTTTACAATGAACACATTCTACTCGTCACACGTTTGCTAACATTTTACAACATTTCATGAAAGCCTAAAATAATAAAAATGCATTACTTTTTACAAATAATTAATAAATGTAAATGAATAATTTCATTAAAATTTTCGTTTCTAATAAATATTAAGTACTTTATAGGACATTCAGTTAATTTTGAAAATGGGTCAAGTCACTTTCGAAACATTTTCGTATGAAATAATTATGGGCACATATTTAGACGCACAAGTCGATGTTGAATCTTTTGTGAGAGGCATTAAGAACATATTTCAACATCTAAACTAAACAAGTATTATAGTTAAATGAGTAGCCTGATAATGCCGAAAGTCCTGAGTGTGCTGATGAGGCTTGCTTCCAGCGTGTGTTTCGGGCGAAGAGCAGAGAGTTACGATTTACTTATGGGTCCCCAGATCAAGAAGAGCAGCGAGGCGATGTCGGTGCTGATCGCAAAGAGCACGTCGGAGTTCAGGAGGCCACCCACGGTGCAGAGGAACAAGGGAGGTTTAGCGAAATACCTGGGCACCGTCTCTCCGAACGGTCGTGGCAACGCCTCCAGCAACGATTGGGAAGTCCGGACCCTGACGATGTCGCCGCCGCCGACGAAGAAAACGCCGCCGGTAATCGTTCCGCGGACCAATGGTAAGATGGACAAGAAGTTACCGAAACCGGTGCCCAGTCTGCCCATCTCGAATGACGTATTGAAGAACATACCGAGCTGCAAGATCTCGTCGATCAGGTAGGTGATGGTTCGACCAGGGATGCCGAGTTAACGGATACTGGTAAAATGGTCGGAAAACCTGAAGTGTATCGAAATCACTGACATCGATCGAGGTACGGAACACCTTATGAGCATACAAGTTCACCTCAGTTTTCACAATCATTTCCGTTTAGTCGTCTTTTTCGTTATGACAATTGTTTTTTTTTTTTCGTTAACTATGTGTACTTACAGTAGCGTACAAAAGTTTAAGACCGCTCTAAAGAAGACGATAATTTTTTAATATTGTACTATACGATTTGTACTCTTTTGGGAAGCTAGAGCAATTAGTTTACTAGAGGACGTGAGAAAAGAAATTTTTTCAAAAATTGTAATTGATCGGAATTGTTAAAAAAATACTAAAAGTTGAATTTCTAACTTTTTTATGTGGGCCTATATTGAAAATTGAAAAAATACGTTTCGTAGATCTGTGTCAATTAAACGTATTCTGAAAATTTCGTCAAAATCGGTCGACGTTGCAATGAGCTACAAACGTTTAAAGATGGTAAAAATTGCAGATATTCACGATTTATTGCCGAAAATCTTGACTTTTAGTATTTTTTCAACAATTCCAATAAATTGCAATTCTCGAAAAAATGTCTTTTCTCACATCCTTTAGTAAACTAATTGCTCTAGCTTCCCAAAAAAGTTCAAATCGTATAGCGCAATATTAAAAAAGTTATCGTCTTCGTTAGAGCGGTCTTAAACTTTTGTCCGCTGCCGTATCTTCGTGATAGAACATCTCTGCAACTAAGGTGACAGTGGAATGTTGAGCGAACAGACTGCAATTTCTAATTCAGTTCCTTGCTACCGTGTAGGTTGACATCGTCGGTCGAGGCTAGCCCGAACCCGAAGACGGTATCGCAACAATCGACGCCGACGCCGGCTACCACCACCGAGGCGACGACCTTGGACTTCAAGGGTTGCATCCTCGCGAAACCGCACGTCAACGAGAACAACAACCTGACGAACGGCTGCGCCGCAGGGATCTTGGGATCTTTGAGGTCGCAGGGCAGTCAGGATCTGTTGTCGAGGCTGCAGGTACCCGAGGACACCGAGGCCAAAGTGACGCAGGTTGTACCAGCGGACGAGGACGACGTCGAGGAAGAAGAGGAGGATTCACGGAGCAGCGAATCGAGGAGCAGCGAGTCGAGGAGCAGCGAGTCGAAACCACCACTGTCGCCGATACTCTCAGCGCCGACCACTATACGGTTTCCAGCTAGGGAACCGGAGAAAGACAGGCAACAAACCACTGATAGCGGGGTCTGTCGGTGGGACAAGTGCGAGGAGAGCTTCGAGTCCAGCGGAGAACTGCTGGAACATTTACAGGTACGGATAAGACGACGGATATGCGTGTTATCATTACGAAACAACAGCTCAAGGTCGCCTTGGTATGTTATTAATTGTTAGTAGACTGAGGATCTTTTCAAAAAATTAGGATGTTCTGCATTTATTGTGGGAAATAAGAATAATCGATGACTTTGTTGCATTAAAAACAACATTAAAGTATTCTTAAATACTTCTTCGAGCTTCTTCGTAAACGCATAAAGATCCGCAGTCTAATTATTAGATTGTGTTAATACACTCCTCAAAAGAATTAGGGGATCACTTCTGCGAACCCGAAAAATTGCTCCCACTTTACGTGATCATAACTCCGTAAAAAATTGCTGTATCGATATCGTTAAACGATGGTTTGAAAGCCTGAAACCTCCAGTTTCAGATACCCTGTTTCAAATTGTTGCTGTGTTGGTTTTTTACGAAGTTATAACGAGACGAAGACAACATTGACGGTTAACAAAAATTTTGAGTTATGATCACGTAAAGTGGGAGCAATTTTTCGAGTTTGCACAAGTGATCCCTTAATTCTTATGAGGAGTATATGTATCAACTGTTGTTTGAAATATCTTCCGATACCGGGAGCAGACGACGAATAAATTCAAGTGACTCGCGCGGTACAAGAATCATCTACTTGCTATCGAAACGGAGAATTGCCAGCGTAAGAGAAACGAGTTCGACCTTGTGTCGAGTTGCTCAGCTGTCCGAGTAACACCAGGTTGTTGCTGAGCTGGAAATTTCGTAATCGATATCTGCTACCGCGTATCCATTCGTCAGGTTTCCCCGGACGGCACTCTGTGTGCACGCCGTGTTCATTAGTCTCGGGTCCGTCGTTTCGAGCCGGAAACTGAGAGACTTGGTTGCAAACTTTGTCGCAGGCGGCGCACATCAACACGCAGACGGGCGGTGACAACTTCGTCTGCCAATGGCAAGGCTGCAAGGTGCAAGGGAGGAGTTCCTGTTCGAGGAGGTGGTTGGAGCGGCACGTGCTGTCCCACGGAGGCAACAAACCGTTCCGGTGCATCGTGGATGGTTGCGGCAGCAGGTTCAGCTCTCAGGTATAGAGTTGTATCTCGGTTACCACTCGCGGTATTCCCAGCGAATGTTGAAAAGTGCGCGAAAACTGTCTTCACGCGCGCCACGTCTATTGTGAATTGTTTTCGAATCGTTCGACGGTGCTCAAACAAAAAACATACACGAACAGGTTCTGGTCCCCTTTTCGTGTTTACAGCGAACTCATGGATGATCAAACACAACCAATACACGAACTAATCCTACTCTTTCTCTTCCCATAAGCGTCAAACTGACAACGCTAGAGGACGATGTTCCTCTGTGTTGTTGGCGCTCAAGACGTTCGGTAATGTATCAAGGGTTTGAATCAGAGACCAGAGAAGACTGTTGTGACTTTCGTTTCCATTGAGCGGTCACTGACCTCGCCAATGTCTGGGTGTATTGTCTGGTTCGAGTCTCTGGACTGTAAGTCTGTAAGATAAACTCGGACAACATAGTCACCGGACACATCCGCGTTCGTCCGCTCGTCTGAATATCCTTCATCGGTTCTCCGACTCGCGACGAAGGCTTTTCGAACGACGTGTATCGTCTACACACCGTCGCCGTATGGTCGAAGCAATCGCCTCACGGTTGCTTCGGTTAGACTGTCTTCGGAAGACGGGCATTTTCCAGGGACAGCTTTCCAACAACTGTCCGCCCGCAATTATTGCTATCATCTCGCACACAATCTCTCGTCGATCTGTCTCTGAGTGTTGTCTCTCGTCGTCTCTTATCGTCGCCTTGGGAACGATTGTTGCGCACTACTACGAACAGAGTACGGTACCATTGGTGTTGTAGTCCATCGCAGTCCGTGCATGGGTTGGATTACAGCGGAATCCCTTGGATTCGATAAAATTCTTGCCTCTCGGATGATGTCGGGACTGGCTATCCCTGGAAGGTGCCAAAATTTAGTGTAGTCACGGTGGATCTCCGATTTTCAGACCGCCCTCGAGAGGCACGTGAATGGACACTTCAGTCAGCCGGAGACTAGCAACAATTCTGGACGAAGGAGCTGCGAGAGCGGTGGCAAGCTGGTCAGAAGAAACGGGAAACGGCTCAGATATAGGCGACAACCTTGGTCGGGTGAGTACTCGCTCTTCAGGGTTCGAAAGTCATTACTACTACTACTACTTACTTACGTACGGAGGCTTTGCCTACGTGACTTTTGCTCCCTTCTTGAAATAACGTGTTCATGCAGGAGGTCCAGCTCGCATGCCCAAATAAATAGTTTTTCCCCTTATGGGAAAGTGCATACATCTGGGAAACAATCTTCCAGATTTCCGTTTACTCCCACTATCATTTTCTGAACAATTTCACTACTATATACAGGGCTCGAGCTTGGCCACCACGGGCTTAGTTGAAGACTGACCACGTATCTGTACGCGTCTAGTGAGATTGGGTCTGATTCCCTTTTGATTATTTTTACTTGAAAGAAGTTTCGAAACGCGGTGCTTAAGTCAAGTCAATTAATTTACCCCCACATTTCTCAGTGCGTCGAAACCGAGAGCTCGGGAATTAGCTTCCGCGAATAATGCAACACACTACAAGTGTATTCCATTTCTCTAAAGAATGTATTGTACTCTTTATATTAGATAATTGAGAGTCTTCAATATCTTTTTTACATCCTTTAAACTCCAGTAGCTAGCATTTCACTCATATCGATAAACCTTCACCGCTCGAGGTTTATCAACAATTCTACATAGAGTTACAAGAGCTGAACTTCCTAATACCTTACCTCTTTCCGAAATCCTAGTGACACTCGGTGATGAAACAGGCATCGGCTAGTTCACGAATTCCTATCTAGTGGCGACCCGGTGGTGAAACAGACATCGGTTAGTCCACAACAACCCTTTCCCTATCTAGTGGCGACCCGGTGATGAAACAGGCACCGGCTAGCTCACGACAATCCTGTTCACACGAACAAACCTCGGCCACGTCTATCCGCCAGCCCTCGGCTCGTAACAGTGAAGTAAAAATTGTCTGCATCGATTGCAAGATATAGAAACTAACTTGAATGTTGTTTCTTCTCTTAATGATTTTATTATAGGAGAAATCATACACTGACAACTTCAATTTTAAATTATTATATTATTATATGTATATTATATAATATATACATTAAATTAAATTTAATTAAAATTAATTAAATTAAATTATATATATATTATATAATATAATTATTTAAATTATTATAAATGCATAAATCAGTCTAGGCATTACAAGGACACGTGGCATGCTCTAATCGACGATGATTTTGTGTACGTTCCAGCGAGACTGTTCGATTACTTCGACTCGGGAGTGATGGAAGGTCTTCAGCATAGGTTGCTGCAGCTGGCGAAGTCGAGAACACAAGGTCGCCTCGCCGAGACACCAGGAAACTCGATGGCCCTAACTAGTCAAGTAAGCGAATCTCCACAAACCGAAGCATAGTCGTTATCCTTCTAAGATCATTTAATTAAAATCAACTCGCTCTGGTTCGCAGGTTTTAGCTCGGAGAGTGGAATTGGACGGCAAGACTAAAGTGCTGTTGCGGTGGTACCCTCCAGACATGTGAGTACTGAGTCCTTTTGCAATTGTGCTACCACAGGTTTTGCACTCCAAATACACCCTGTTGCAAATCAATTTCACCCTTCATCCTCATCATGGTCAATGATCACGCTGTCCGAAAGATGACCCTTCTATAACTCTTTTGCAATCGTTATTTAATACTTCGACTGCCAGACCAACTACCTCGAAACTTTTATAAAATTAAAGTAGTATACGCGGGTAGTCTCAGAAGTACCCGACCTAACAAAGAAAACACAAAACATTTGGGCAAAAATAACTTTATTTCTCAACGTAGTCTTCTTTTAGCTCGATACACTTTTCCCAGCGATGTTCAATAACTTCGATACCCTGTTTATACACATAAAAACACTACATAGTGAGATACGTCGAGTTCCTCAAAATAGCCATCAACCGCAAACTCCACTTCTTCATTGTTGGCAAATCTTTTACCATCGAGCCATTTTTCCAAGTTCAAAATATCTTTGCCCCAGATGAGTTGCCGCCAGTTTGCTTTCTGGTTCGAAAAAACGTTGACGATCCAAACTTGACAGGGTGGCTTCTCAAGATAAAAGTCTACTCTATCGAGTGGTATAGTTCGATTTTCCGTTGGACCCTTATTTTTTGAGATGAATTGAAAAATATCCTAAAAAATTGGTGCGAAAGTGGTGTTTCTCCGTCTTTAATCATTGTTTAAACATGTTTAAACAATCATTATTGTATTAATATTGGATATCACTATATTCGGGAAAGTCTACAGAATCTTTTGCTGCAAAGAGCAATTCAATATCTTTTAAAATAACATCACAATATTTGTTTAAAGTTGAAAACTATGTTTTTTTCAAAGCCATGTTCCTTAAAAACTGTGCGTATAGGAAAAAAGTTATAAACAGATTCGGAATCAGCGCAGAAAACTCTATAAGAAGGACCCAACAGTAATTAGGGAACATAAAAAAAGTTGAAATTTGTTGGACAGTGTAATTCAATAGATGCATACCACTTTTGCATTTTGCAGAATATGATAGAAGTTCAATCAAAATCAAAAGGTTGAAATTAATTAACAAAAAGGGGAAATTGATTTGCACAAGGTTGAATTAGACTTGCTAAGTTCAAAGCCTACAGGGTGGCTGAAAAGTTCCCGGAATTTTTTACAGCATTTCAGCAGCATAAAAATACCGCACAAACGAATGAATCCACACACTTGACCGAATATTAAGTTTTATTAAATCATTAATAATCGTCAGGAATTTTAGAAAGCGGTTCCGTAAATGTATCGAATCAAAAGGAGGCAATTTCGAACATTTGTTGTAAATGTTTTTGGTTCATTTCATTGTTAATGAATTAATAAAACTTATTATTCGGTCAAGTGTGTGGATTCATTCGTTTGTGCGGTATTTTTATGCTGCTGAAATGCTTTAAAAAATTCCGGAAACTTTTCAGCCATGCTGTATATTAGCAGCTCAGGGCTTGGATATTGACATGGGTGAAATTTTCTGCGTAGCGAGCCGGACGAGTGGGTGCTCGAGTCCGAGGTGCGTACCACGAAGAACGTGGGTATCCAGAAGGCGGCGTCAGCAAACCCGGAAGAGGTCAGCTTGGCTTTGTACTCGGCGATAAGCGGCGGTACACCACCGACGACGCGATCGAAGCAGCGCCGGAAACCGGTCAAGAACTCGTGATAATGCCGGCGGCGGTGATCGAGGACAAGTGTGAGACGAAGCAGCGACGATTAAGCCAGAATTAGGAACGAGTCCTGTATCAGGACGATTGTGCTTCCTGGTCTGTGTAGAATGAAGAAAGGGAGAGAGGAGATTACAGAGGAGAGGAGAGGAGAGGGAACCTGAAGAAGGATCCGGAGCCAGAACGTGTCCAGAGGAACGAACGACCGGCGTTAGACGTGTTCCGTCTGCGTGGTAGAACGGATCGGTGAACGAGAGTGAACGGATCTGCAGACGAGTTTAAGATGAAGACTATAGAAGACACAGATCGGAGGATACACACGGATCCGCTATGCCCTTTTTAATAGATCGCATTGCGGATCGGATCGGATCGGATCGGAAAGGGACGAATAAAACGGTGGACACCGAGGAGCGAAGGAGGTACAATACATTCTAATTTATTTAGCCTAAAAATCGATCGGGATGATCGTTAGGTAAATATAATAGTAGTCGTGCGTTGCGATGAAACAAAGGATATTCTTGTTGCCTATCGATATCGAAAATCTCCATACGTTTGGGGTCGATTCCTGCCTGTTCCGCGAGCGTTCTGCCTTCAAGAGATTCAGAGAGAAGAAGAGAGAGAAGAACGACGCTCGTCGGATTCGGAAGAGCTGGGCTTGGGCCTCGAAAGTGCCTCACCGTGGATACGTTTTATATCGTTGACCGCCGTGCGCGAAGACCAATGATCGGAGACGGTGGACAAGTTGAATTTAATAATGGAATTTAGAGAGGTGAGCGTGAGTGTGAGAGAGCGCGAGAGAAAGAGAGAGAGAGAGGACGAACGGAAGAAACCGCGAAACACTGCGACGGAGATTTCAACCGTGACCATAAAACTAAAGAGATAAGCAGAAGCGAAGAAAAAATAAAAAAAAGTAATAAAGGAGAAAAAAAAATAAATGAAAACTGTTAAACGTTAGTTAACGCGTGTGGTATAAGGAGATAATCACTCTGGTGGCCTTAGGAATCAATTAATATCTAGCTGCGGGCCCCTTGGCGCTTCCGGGCCCTGTTCTAAGCACCCCGCGACAGAAGCCAACGAGATAAGGGGCGACGATACACGGGGGGCGTGAAACGCAAACATTTTCGACTCATCCTTAGACCCTCGAGACCAACTTTCGAAAGGAGATGCATCTACCTCGATCTTCGGCTCGGTAGAAATTCGTGCTGGCCGTTGTCAGGCGCGCGACAGGGGTAGCATAAACCAGGAAAGGAACAAATAAAACGAGTGGGCACGCGATTAGGCTCGTCAATGGACATCGAGAATCTCGGCGAGGACACCGCTCGAACGACCAGCCAACGGGATTTCTATCGAGATCTATCCGTATTAGCTTTTTGGAAGGACGATGTACAAAACAAGTTTAAAAAAAATAAACGCAAAGAAAGAAGTAAAAAATGCCCGGGACTAGCGACAAGCATCTCTGGCCTCGATAGCCGCCTATTTTTTACGAGGACGACCCACGCGCAGACAAGAGAAAAGAACAAAAACGAATTGTTTCTTTCCAATTTTATTAACCCCTCTCTCGTTCTTCTATCTTTCGAGTCGGGCGTCTCGAGATGTCGTCGCCGATGAAGCAGCAATCTCCAGATCGAGTTTCCGACCGTTTTTCATTTTTCGCCATCGTTCTCATCGAGTTACCGAGATGATCGACCGATACACACTGCCTCAGTTTTCGAAATAATTCCAACACAGCGAGCCCAGAACAGTAGAACACGCGTCCGGGAGATCGGAAGCGGGATCGGATCGGATCGGCGAGTCCGTTATGCTCTCTGTACAGCGGGGATGGCTGTGCGACATTTTCCACGGAGTTTGGGGGATCTATACGAACAACAAGAATGAAGAAGAAGGAGTAAGTCAGAAGGAAGAAGAAGAAGAAGAAGAAGCGAAACTGTGACCGACGAAGAGAAGAGACCGAAGGGTAGAGTCGCGCGCAGAAGACGGATCCGCGTCGAGACTTGCTATTTTTCATAGATCAAGTAGACAGGGCCGAGATCGTAGGAGTATTATTTCTCGCGTCGCGGACGACTACTTCTGACATCGTGGAACAATGTGATCGCGCACGTGTACACATTAACATATATTCTAGTGGATACGAAAACAGAAACAAAAAAAAGCGAGAGAGAGAGAGACGGACACTTGTAAATTAAGAGAGAAAGAGAGAGAGAGAGAGAGAGAGCGAGCGAAAGAGTGAGAGAGGAGAGTAAGCCAGAAAGAGTTAGAGGATACGTGTTGTCGATGACGTGTTGTGTGTGACTAAGCATGGCGAGAGAATGTGTACAGAGATAGAGAGGAAGGCAGCGAGAAAGAGAGTGAGAGAACGCGAAACAGTAGGAACACACACGGACGGAAACACACCTACACACACCAGCTAAGAAACACTGCCAATACGATTGTAATTAAGAACTCTAGGCTAATTGATCGATTAATTATTCTTACTATTATTATTACGATTATACGTGTAATCCGATAGATCTCTAGCTGCCGCGGACGTACGAGAGAGACGCGCGTCCCGCTCGTGTTCTTCGACAGCACTCGTCAAAGTTCATTTTGTAAACCACACGACAAGGCACGCGGGACGCGGTCAACAAACAGCGTGTATGTACATAGTTAGTCGAAATTTTTGTCGATGAATCGCCCAACTGGCGGTGTCAGCCTATCAGCTTGCGACTTCAAGCGGAAGAATGATTGTTCTTTTGGATCCGGAGGCCACTCGTGTTCGGGGAGAACGTCCACCGCACCCGCATTCGCAGGAACCTCTGGCCAAACATCGCTTTATTCGATCGATGCACTAAAATTCCATACAAATACGTACAATCCGCAGTCTATACATCATCCACCTATAGTTCTTCACAGTTAATTCGAGAATCCGTGACGCATAGCTAGGGACTTCCGACTGAATTGTTCAATAGCAATAACAACTTCACTCGTGCACCAATAAGTAACCTCATATTCAGAAGAGAATTTCGAAGCTCCCTTTTGAGCAAAATGCTTTTCGAACAAGTGAAGCGAAACATTTGTGTTCAACGCGAAGAACGTCCAATGCCTTTTTCTGTCATAGTATTATTTTCCAAGAGAATTGTGCTTTGTCCAGACGTGTTTCCTGCGAATGGTGTTGCGCGAATCGCAAGGACCTGCGACTTGCAGGATCGCATCGATCGAAGCGCAGTTCAGAACACGTCACTGCCAAAAATCGCGCACTGCCATCACCTACAATTGAAAGCCTTATATTTCATCAGCATATTCGCGTCGATCGTTGTTGATCCTGCAACTCGTGAGCGCCGATATTTATCGCGATCGTTCCTCGCATCGATCCCATTCTCAGCGGACGTGTTATCGGGACACCGCCGCCTACTGCCAACCATTTACGTCGACGGACGCAAACCAAGGCACTGCCATCGAAATATAACAGAGAACAAACGTGAAAAGACATATATACATATATAACTACATGGTTCTGTATGTGTATGTATATTTATAGCCGTATCTCTCTGTGTATACGCGCGATCATCCCCCGTTCAGACGCGACCGATCGATTTTTCCATTCTGAAGCGTTTTTCCTCTTTTCCACGCGTCGCTCGACACACCCTCATTTTCCTCGTTCATGCTAGGAGTTCAACATATTTCCTGTACCAAATGTTGTATGGGAAATTCCATATTCTCGCGAAGCGATTCCCATTTCTCAGTCTTTAGTGACTGTTTTCATTCCGTTTTTGGCACGAACCCTCGGTGCCATACTTGTGTCCCGTGCGCAGCCAGTTCCTCGCGGCTTCTCGCGTTCGTGTTCATCGATTCGTCTCGTGGCGTGATCACGGCTCGATCGCCGTTCCCTCTCGATCCACTCTCGTCGCCTCGCGTTAAATCACCCCGTTCCTTCGAAACGTTCTACATCGAAAAGTTCTTATCACGGCTGGGACCAATCTCGCGCGTACCCGTTTCTCGCTAGGATTCACAGTTTTGTTCTCGGGGATCTAGAATACAGTTCTATAGCAGCGTCTACGTCTACGATCGTTAACCCTCTTTCTAGAACCTCATGTTTGCTCGCGTCATCAGCATAAAGTAGATTCCCGTGTAACGCGATCAAAAACTGTTTAAGAAGATATATGTTTTTTATGTGACACTAAATGTACATGTACAAAAACTTATTGCACAAGAGATACGTATATGTATACAGTACTTTTAACCCTCGTCCGTCCCTCGTTTCACGAACTGAATCTGTCCCTCGGTGTCAAATCGACGCTGTGATAAAATATCGGTAAAATAACAAGATAAACAGTTATTTTTTTTATTTAATTCAAATTGATGAATTAACATTTATATCTGAGGTTTTCTCCGGTTATGTGTTTAGCATTAAAAAACTAAAAGTTTCGGACGAATTTACCTACAAATAGGACAAAACTGTGTCAAATTAACACGTGGGAAGGATGAGGGTTAAACAATTCGATTACAATTGTACTACAATTTTCTTTTATATTTCCATGGTTGAAAATATCTCTAAAAATTCTTATAATATCGTTCAATTATTTTGATTGTTCTGTGGAACAATTTGTTATTGGATGAATATTTCTGCGTCTACACTTTTGGACGGAGGGTTAAGATCGAGAAGTCGTATTCGTTAGATAGACATGTATACGATTCGTTGTTACCGTTCGCAAGATCCACGGGGGTGGAACGGCGGGGGAGACTTTCGGCCACTCAGTCGCGCTTGATCTCGTGATATAATTGACCGTAGCGTAAAATACTTTAGCGCAGAAGGAAGCTAGCCCTCGGGAGCTCGAAACGTCTGTCCGAAATTTCTCCGTGTCGACGCTCGTCGTTTCCTTCGATTAGTGTTCTTGGTTAGTATCAGACTGCGGACTTTATGCATTTAAAAAAAGGTGATTGAATCGTTAAGAGAGACAAATCTTTTTATCGAACTTCTCGTGATAGATGCAGACAAAATGTTCATCCTACATAAAGATCCGCAGTCCAGTTAGTGTTTAATTAGCGTTCGGAATTCGTAGGAAAGTGGTTGAACGAGGAAAATTCTGCTCGGCGACTGCGAAAAGCGGCAAAACGTCGAGATAAATGACAAAGAAGAGGGGTGAGGAGATGAAACGATCATCGTATCCCCTCAGATTTACGTTCGATTCACCGTACGCTTGTTTTATCCCCATTTCTTATCTCCGTTCCGTCGCCGCGTAGTTATTCCCGTTTCGTAACCACCCTTCCGATCCCTTTCCTTTCATTTTTTTTTATATCGAGGGTTTTTTCGTGTTATACTGACTTTTACCCGCGCGATTCTATAGCTGTAAATGTATATTTTAGCGAGGCGTTGTAAAGATTTTGCGTAAGATACTGTGTAGATAATCGTCGGCTCGCGAACGAGTTCGCTCGGCGCGAGACTCTCGAAAAGACGAGCTCTCTCTCCGTTTCAGAGGAGTATCGTTTTAGAGACGCTTCTCGATCGTTGCGGGCGGATTTTTCGGTGGCCGATGCTGCGTTTGTACATGTGTAAAACGTGTGAACGATAGGAAGAGAGACGCTGTGCGAGAGAAAGAGAGAGGGACGTCGCGAAGAGAGAAGCAAACGACGCTGTGTAAATAAGAGCCGCGATCGATCGCGATTTTCGGGAGTAGAGCGAACCAAGCTTTGGGCATCGGTTGATTAAAATACTCGAGAAACGGTCCTTTGAATAATACATCGCTTTTGCTCGGTCTTGAAATCAATCGTGATTCATTTGGAGAAGCTAACTCGCAGGCAGTCGCGTAATCGATCGAGTACCCTTTAAACCAGAATAACTGCCTTCAAATTGGACCAAACGAGCTGAAATCCTGTGAGAAGATGGAAGGATCAATTCGATAGATGAGGTGAAAATCAATTCTGCAAACATTGGATTCTTTTGAGGCTATTTTTTACATGGAATATTTCAAGAATATTTTCTATTCTAGAGAAGTATAGCTTCTCGGAGAAACGGGAGTCGCTCGGTCTAATTTTAAGGAAGCTATTCCGCGCTAAAGCGTGTTTGATCGATCACGCGAGAGTCGCTGTATTCGGCCGTAGCTCACGGAAATATTTGAAGCGCTTGTACAGTTTCGATATCGGACGCTTTCCGAATGAAATTCGCCGGAGCTTGGGAAGCCGAGGGAGCTCGAACGAAAACTCGAGACAGTTGGACATCGTATTTTTGCAAATCTAGAAAAAGAAAATCGAGGGACACGTTAGAGGAACGCGGAAAACAATTAAACGGTAGTGGAGATTTTATCTTGGGAAACGTATCCCTCCCTCTCTCTCTCTCTCTCTCCTCGATTCTTTGTCGGCTCGACTGTCGCGTTCCCTTTGACAGTGTTCTGAAGCACTCGCAAATCATCCCCTTCTCTTTCGAAGCGTCGCGACGCCCAGCGATCACTTTACCGGAATCAGTTTTCGAGGTGGAAACCGACCATTTTCCTTTCACGAAGGCCGACGGTTGCTCGGAAAGAATTCCGCCATCGATTCACTCTCGAGTACGACTGTCCCCATCGAACCGGAAAATTGTCCAGGTTCCTCGAACGATTTTTCGAGATTTGTAGCGTTCCTCGCGTTGTTTTCGTTCGCGCTTCCGAGACAGCGAAATACGATGGTTCGTGTCGCCAACCGTCGAGATCGACGAGGAGACGCCGTACTCGAGGGTGAAATCGATCGAACCTGGCTCGACGCCAGCGGGTCGGAACGAGATCGCTCGATCCGCAGACCAATAAATCGAACGACAAACTCGGCCCACCGTTCTTGAAATTCTGGTCCCGAGATAAATATTCGCGCAGACAAAAGGATCCTCGCGACATCCTTGATTTTCCAACCCTCTGGCACCGGCGTCGAGCCGAGCAGGATGTTTGAAACGCGTTCTGCGATCGGTCGAGAAAGATGGAAGCCTGATCCGCGTCGGAATAACGAACGACCAGGTTCGTTATCATACTAAACGACCGGCGATCGCGAGTTTACTCGTCGCGACGCGGCTTTCCGGTTTTCACGGCTCTCGGAGAACGCCATGGCGTCTTTCGTCGCGCAGCGAGGACATGACTTGTAAATGTACAAAGAGTATAAACGAAAATAAACGTAGTGGACTTGGATGGTTTGAGCGTCGAGTTTACGGACAAAGGGGGGGTGCCGGGGTGCTTCGCGCGGCTAATGGCACGAAAAATTCTATTTTTCGAAGAGGCCCGTGTCCGCAAATCGGTAGATATGTAAATATATATATATATATAAATAGTATATATATATATGGAACGCGGTGCGATTCGATCTTTCCTCGAGCACCGCGCCTCGTAGCGTATCGTGGATATAGTGTTCGCATTTATTATAAAGTCTATGTAAAACGCGTGACCAGGGCAGCGGTCGTGACGACCGGTCCCCGACCGATTCTTCGATATGATCGAACTTCAAGATAACAGAACTTGTATTCTAGATCGTTCACAGTCTCCCCGTTAGACTGCGGATTTTGTTGCGGTCGCGACGAAAATTTACTCGATGAATTTAAACGGAATAAACACTGCGACGACTGAGAGATTCATTTACCTTTGCGAATTTTTTGCGAAGCCTGTGAAGCACGCGGCTAAACAATTTCTGCTGCAGTGGATTAGTCAGCCGTTAGGGTGAAGAGACAAATTTTTCATTGGGAGATATTCTGGAACTGGAATTAGTTAACCAAGATTAAAAGCGGTCAGATATTTCTTAAGGGGTATGAAGTTTTAGTATATTGATTCTTCACGAAACGGCGGAGGTTGAAAAGTTTGATTTCTACAGAAATCTGCAAAAAGAGAATTCATCTGTTAGGGTGAAGGAACAAATTGTTCATTGAGAGATATCAATTATTCACCACCCTTTTTCGCCGTCACAGTGTTCATCCCTTCTAGGAACATTCTTGTGCTATTTTCGGCTGATAAAGATGATCAACTGTCCATGAATCTCTGTTCTCTACGATCGACATAGAAAATGATTACTTCGAATGACGATCCGCAGTCTGTTGATGATTTTCGCGGTTTCCCCTGCTCTCGAATGTCCGTCACGAGCGCTGCGGAGTCGCCTCGGTTTAGAGAAAGGACGGCTTGCCACTTGCATAAAACAAGTAGAGAAATAGATCGCATAGTTTCAGGTAATACGAGTTCTAGGCTGTAGAGATCTCGCGTGCGATGGCCCGTCGGGTCGTTTCGACGGCGGTGCGCGCGTTTCGAGAGTTCGATGGAAAATCGCGGGGTGGAGAGAAATGAAAAAAGGAGAAAGGAAAAGAACGAGAAGAGAAAGAGAAGGTGCACATATGACGCCTACGACCGAGTTTTCCCGACCGTGCCGATTAGGAGAACAATCGGAAAGCGGAGCGCTCTTTCACCAGTGAAAACTGGAAAGCCCGACACGCCTGTCGTTTTTAGCCCGAGAGCGTTCGTCGCGTGACGCGTCAAACTCGATCGCTTCTTCGACGACCTATTTTTTCGCGATCACCCCGACGATGTGGCAGCGCAATCTGTGATTAACCTCCTCAAGGATACCTCCGTGGCCGTGTAATCTCGTTTCGTTTGACATTAACACGTTAACTACCGCCACGTCGATCGTGCACGGGTGACACGAGTGACACGATTCTTTGTTCGGCCGGCGGAATCGGGACTGGGGGTGTTACTGCAATTTGCTCTGATCAATCTTCACTTTTTTTATCTCGCTTTACACAGCACTTTGCTATTCGGTGTTCGAAATTTCGATTCTGCTTCTCCCCCTCGTTTTGCATCGCACTTCTTCAAGGATGTTCTGCAGGTATATAAAAACGCAAGAAAATTGTTGAAAATTTGACAAGACATAATTCTTACTAAATTAATGCAATTACCAAAGTTCGGGTTCGATTCACTGCACCGTTTAAGAATTATAGCAACTTAAAGTTTGCACATTTAACACGTCTTCTTATGGAGAATTCATAAAATTCCACTTCAAACCCCATTTGAACCTTGAAAAAACGCAACTAGAAACTCCAGTTTTTTTTATATGTAGTCAAAATTATGTAATTGATTATGTGCGAAGTTTATTAGGATTCACTAAACAGTTACAGAGCAAAAAAATTATAAACTGTTACCGAATTCATTGCTATGTATTGTTGGATTTCGAATTTCTTGTACTTTTGTCTCCAGAACATCCTTAAATGACACACTTTTCAGAGACACACTTCAGCTGCCCGAAGCTTGTCGATGAGTTCCTTCTTTAACCCTTAGCACTCGAATGGTGCCTCTGAGGCGCCACTAAAAATTGCCGTACCATTATTCACGATTACCAAACATTTAGGTATTGTATAAGGTGTTATTACAAATTCCATAAAATTTAAGAAATTTTCGAGTTAACCCTTGTGTAGTTAACCGGGTACCCATTTACTGTATTTCTCTCAACAATCTGCTCTAAAAAATATTGCAAAATTTCTCTGAATGTCCATTCTTTACTCGCTAATATATTACTTTATAGTCTTGTAATGAGAATTTGTGCAAACATGTTAAATACAGAAAGGTTTCAAAGGGTTAAAATAGCTCCGAGTGCAAAGGGTTAAAACATAATCTCAACAGGAACTTCTAGATCATATTAGTCAAGCCAATTGTTTGTTTTCGACTTTAATACATTCACACGATACACCGACATCGTAAAAGAGGGATATTGGATAGACGTTTGCGGAACGATAGTTTGCAGAAAAATGCAGAGGACCGGCTGCCACCTCGTCGCGAGGATCGCACCGAGACTTCATCTTCTCACTGCCAAAAACGGAAGAGAAAAAATAATGGCGTCTCGCAAGCGTTTCGGATCAATCTTGTCGAGCGATCGTCGGAAGCACCGCGGTGTTCATTGATCCACGGTAGTAGTATACTCCACGAACGACTAACAAAGAAACGAGAGAAAACGGAAATGCGTAAAAAAAAGATGGTACTATACCTAGGCGAAAGTGCACGCGAAGATTTTTTTAACCGAACCGTTTCGTCTTTGCGTGATTCGGAGAATAAACAAAAAAAGCGTCGAACAGTGCTTTGGACTTTTTGGATACTTTCATGTACAAAACACGAACGATTTATAGCTCAAGGAGAACATTAAAGAGACAGATATTGTAAGAGAGTAATAATAATTTCACGGTTACGATATCGTACACGGTGTCCATTTTAATCACCACCCGAATCCTTCGCCGTTATCTCTGTTTAGCGTTCACTCTTTAACCCGAGGAACTGTGACTGAATACAGGATCGATAACGATAATTGAAACTATTAGATTAGGATGATGTACTCATTGATTCCGGTTCACGGAAACTCGATTTAATCGGACCACAGTTGCCGAAAGCAAATCGATTACATTTGTTAGTGAAACTACGTTGCACGTGTGTTGCCCGACCAACTATTACATCACGAACATTATGATCCTAATAGAGAATCGTAAACTTGTTTGACCCCTCTCGCTGGTATATTTGCTATAATCATACTATAATGCACTTAGTATGTAATGCACTTAAAGTGTATTCAATTTTGTGCTGGTATCTCGATAAACTTCTAACAAACTATTAGGCTCATTAGTGTCATTGGAACTATTAATGGAGCGCACAGTTTTCTCTTTGATGATTTTTCACGTGTAAATAATACGTTTAAACAATTCATATAAGTTGGAGTGGGGCAAATCCGCCCTAGTTTTTGCGAAGTTGGACTTTAAACTCATGTATTTTCAGTCTGGTATGTAAAAACTTAACGTTCTTCGTTAAAGTGTCAACTAGGACGCACTTGCCCCGAAAATGGGGCAAGTCCGTCTCTGAGAGTTAAAAATGCTTTCGAACCTTGTTTCAAGTGCTACGGGGCAAGAAAAGAATAATGATTAACAAGCCTGCTATAAAATGCTTCTTATTGCATTAAATATATTGTTTAGTTTTATAGTTACCCATACAGTACGGAATTACTCCACCGCGATAGTACGGACTTGCCCCGTGTAGGAATATTTACGGGGCAGGATCATCTTAGTGTTTTTCTCTATAAATTTAAAAAATACAATAACAACGGTTTATTTAATGTAAACCTACATCAATATTTGGTGTACTTACCTGAAATAACAACACAGAATATATTAATAACTTGTAAACTATTGCACGTTCAGGGTAACCTCAGAGTTGTACGTGTACCTCGCACGTGTCTGTTTGGCATTGGTTGATTTAAGCGAGGAGAACACCTTTATTCTTAGACGACATCTATATAGAATAGTTCATACTAACTTATACTACATTAATAAATACAAGCTAGAGAAATTTCGTTTATATTATAATAATAATAACCAATTAATGGACTTGCCCCGTAGACGGATTTACCCCACTCCACCTTACTATATAATTAATTGTACTATTACAATTGATTGTCTAGCACATTAACTAAGAAACTGTTCTGTTCTCTTGATTTGTTTGGATAATCGAAGTTCTACAGTACCTGACATTTTATGAGGCACTGTCGATACAAGTTAGTCTGGGTTTCCAGTGACCCAGCTTCGGAAGCTTCTCCGTGGAGTATCAAAGATTACACGTTTATAAAAATTGTATCATGAACCAGCAGGTGATTGTCACGTGCGATGTCAGCCGGTCACGAAGACCCAGAGAAAGTATAGTTTTCTGGCGCGCGTTCTGCCAGAAATATTGTTGTGCGGGTGCACGGCGGTTTACGGAGACGCGGCTCGCTTCCGTTTCCGGCAGGAACCAGCCCGCTGACAGGGAATACGATATTCCTCGAGGCACGGTGAAGCTACAGGAAACCCGATCCTTGTTCCAGGATCGGCTCTCTGCCGGACAACCTGTTGGCCACGCTGAAACGACGTCAGGCCCGGCCCGGCCCGGCCGGTGCGCTCTCTCGTCGAGAAATTCGATAAGCATCGGCTCGCGTGCCTTTTTACGGCCGAGCAAAATTCGTATCGATCATGTGAGAGGGTAAAAATGATGATATAATTAGCCGGCGACGGTGTATGGTTACCGGACCGACTCCATGCCCAGTTTTTTTCTTTCAATTCTCCCCAATTGGCTCGCGAACTCGTTAATTACGGCTCGATGATCGGTTGCACCGACGATGAGCCGACCGGACAAACCGCGTTATTGTCGTGTCGTGTCAGGATCACGATCCATCCGTTCTTTTTCGCGAGGATGACCCCTTGCCGCGATCTACCCTTTGTCGTTTCATCGTGCTTTCCGCTCCCGCGCCTGTCTGAAGCGAACGGATGGCGGAAAAAGAAAAATCTGCTGGAATTAATGTTGAAAATAAATTTACTGAGACTTCCCAGAGCATAACAGTATGTATTGAATCTTTAAAATCGCTTATAAATGTTTGTATTAGGTTGAAGCGAAAGTTCTGTCGTATTTTAAGTAAGCAAATAGTTTTGCTTGTAAATCAAAAACACATATTGCTAGTGAATCATTGTAACAAGTTGTTACAAATAATATACAATAATACTTTTATAGATTGATTCAAATGTTTTCTTTAAAATACGACAGAACTTAATAGAAGACTCCAACCTAATAGAAGCTGAAGAAAACCGTTCGCACCCTTATTTTCCTAATGGTTCGTTCCCCAACGTTTCTGTGCTATCGAAGAGCTGCGATGTGGCCCGTCGAAAGGAAGAGCAGCGAGGCCACGCCCCTCGGACCGCCCCTCTCGCAGAAATCGAATCTTTCATACTAGACCTTTCGTGCAGATTCCATACCCGAAAGCATTGCTCCAGAAGCAATCCTCAAAGAGAGTAGCCGTCCCCGAGATAATCTAATAACAATTAAGAGTCGACGGTGGTATTAAATCGGTTTTTCCGAGCGCCCGCGCCGTTTCCGCGAGTACAGTTACTCCCATTATTCTCCGTGGCGCGGCGCGTCGCGTCGGTTGGATTCCCGTAAGGGGAAAACGGTGGCGCAAAGAAGTTGCCGGCGCACACGGGCGCAGTTGCGCACCGTGTGTATGCACTCGGGGGGCCATCGAAACGAGGAATCGCGAGGACGCAGACGCGCAGGCGGCGCGTCGGCGATCGGCAGAAAAACGAGAAAGAAGAAGAGAGGATGACGGAGAAGAAGAAGTAAGTCACAGGCGGGAAAAACGACGGGGCTCGGTAATCGGAAGACGCGACCGATTGTTGATTTACTCGGTCGGCTTGGAAATACTGTTTACCAGCTGCCCGAAGAAAGAACGGGAAGAAGACCTGGAATGGTAATGGTAATGGTACCGGTGCAGAACGTCGGGAACGCGGATTATACGAGCGTCCGTCCGTTTCTTGCGTTTAGTTGTCCCCCTCTTGCCGGGCCCTCTTCTACCCCATCGACGTCGTCCTCGTCGTCGAGTTTCTTCGACGAGTTACCGTGTACAGTTAAGGAGACGCCGGGATGAAATTGACCCGGCCCGTTGTCCCACGGTCGTTGATATTCCGTTTCGATCGGCGGCGCCGCCGCGGAGTCGCGATCATTCTAATTTCCCCGATCCGTGTCTCCCGAAACCTCGGCGATTTTCGAAAACATTTCAGGACCAGTCACGTGCTCCTCAGTGCTCTCCAGGAACGCTTCTTGCAACGCAGAAATAGCGGTTGCCATTTTCTTGGTCCTTTACTGCTTGGTCTTTCACCCGAAAGTGATCTCATGATTCCTCCGAGGTCATAATTAGATTGCAGATGTTTATGCATTTATAGTAAAATTGAGTAGACAAAATTCAAAATTGTCGGAAAATTTTTAAAATTGGAGAGAGATATCAATGTACGATTTCACCTCCATTACAATCATTCAGGGAAGAAATAACATTCAGTTTGGTTTCCATTTTTTCCTCCTGTCTAGTCATGATATTTCATATACAGAGTGCACTGTAAGATTTTAATTAAAAGTAAAAATCTTCTCCATCAATAGAAGAAGAACCTCAAGTTTGTTGTGTTTGTAGGAAATGCTCTCACTTGAGGAATTTTAACTGAAGCATCGAGCAGTGATAAAAACCTATCGCAATGACGGTGAACGATGACAAACCATATTCATAAACAATTCCCCCGAACGTGTAAAAACAGGTAGACGTGTTGCGAATTACTGCTCGCTAAATACCCGCTACAAGCGGTTATCAATTAATGCGTCCGTTTCGAGGTATGTCTGTCAATCATCGAATCCTCCGTGTCTCGGAAGATGTCCGAGTCATCGCGCAAAAAATCTCAACTGTTGCATCTCGAAAGTATATAACGGCATCTACCGGTCGGTATCTCGTAAGGGTCCAGGTTTCTTTGAATCGTTCTGATCGAAACCGACGGTACCTCGCGAACATTGCTGCGATAATTATAAATAATCGCGAGTGATTGGCTTTTTGCGCCGATTGCAAAAACGCTGCGCTGCAACATATTGCGTAGAAATGCATCCTGCGTGATCTGCATAGTATGCCACTGTACAATCGTAAATAGCATAATTTTATTTCCTTTCTTTGTACGCAGGTGTATGACTAGCATGGGTTAATACCATTCTATATCACCTTTGTCATTCTATGGATATGATATTAATAGAATACCTCGTGGAATACTTAATTAGTAATTAGTAATTGGTTAGATACCAGCATATCGCCGGCTGAATGTAATAACTAGGTAACTTGAAATTTGGACATTTTGAGTTACTACTTCGTATTAAAGAAGAAATCAAGTAGAATTCAATGTAAAAACTCGGTAACCTATCAAAGTAATCTACGACATCTAGTGAGCAGTGTTCAAAGTAGCTAAAAAATAAACACAGCTGCTGACAAAGAGAAACTGAATTTCAGCCCAAACCAACCGTTGGCAAACATTAATATAAATAAACTGAAACTACAGATATATTCAAACATTTCAAAATCACTTATTTTCCTCGAAAAAGATAATGGATTATCCAAAAGTACCTTTAGGACGTTGAATTAGAATATCTGTCAAACGCCATGATTGTTTCTTGTCACTTTCATGTATTTACTAACCTACAATGATATACAATTTTGAGCATGTTGAAGTTATTAAACTTTATTTTGCAAATCTGTGTTCAATAAAAAATACCCATCGTATATTACGTGATTTTTTCGGCATACATAATCGTCCATCAGAGCAAACAATTCGAAATTTGGTTCAAAAATTTGATGAAACTGGATCTGTTCATAATAAACCAAAGTCTGGCAGACCAAAAACAGCTCGTTCGAATGAAAACATCGCTGCTGTTCGTGAAAACGTTGCTAATGACATCAACATCAACTCCACGTCGTTCTCAAGGATTGACCATTTCTTCGAATTGATGTCTCTAAAATTTATTAACCAGAAAATGGCTACAATGAATATCTACAAACAGTTTTCATACATTTCAAAGTTAATGACTTGGTAATTACTAGACTGCGGATTTTTATGCAAAATAAAAATTGCTTGCACTTAATAATTGTAACAAGCTGAAAAAAATAGATTAGCACTCTTAAATCGTTGTAACCTTTCTGCTGTTTTAAATTTCATCCTCTCATTTTTGTCATAAATGCATAAAATCCGCAGTCTAGTAATTACTTTTAAATAAGTATTTCGTGTACATCTTTGTAATAAATAAAATTTTGACTTTCTTAACAATTAATTTACATTAGATTTGATTTTTTAACAAAAACATTACTTAATAATACTTTATCTGTAAAAGGTTGAGATTGATTTGCACAAGGGTGTATTTGACTTACGAAAGGGAGGTGCCAAAAATTCACCAGTCGAGTGCTAAGGATTAATTCTGTTAAATTCTTTAAAGTTTTAATGCGTATGAATTGAACATAGGACATCGGTAAAATCGCATTATTTCTTAGAACCTTTCAAATTTGTTTCCACGACTTGTGTTCTGGTAAACGCGTACATAAATCCTGACACACAAAAGTTCAATTCGCGGTTAAAATTATGACACGTGTTGTTCTCCCTCGCAACCTCAGAATTATCAGAACTACCTAATCGTCTGGTTTGGGTCCGAATCACGCCCCGCTCGGTGCGAATCAAAAATTCGTGCGCGCTCGGTTTGGTTCGGCTACCGTCGGCGGCGCCTCGGTCGCTCGGATCGCAACTCCGGGTAGTCGCGAGCGCGAGTTCAGGCCGGTAAGACGTGTCTGCCGTGGTTCTCTCGTTCGTGGTAAAATTGCTGCACGTCAAAACGCGCGCCGCGTAAAACCGGGAGACGGTGTCGATCGTGGTAGCTCGTGTCGTATAGTGATTTAATTGACGGGAGTGTCAGTGGTATTATATCCGACGTTAATAAACACCGCGCAGTGTCATCGAACTTTGTCTCTCGATCGTGGTGCAAAACAGAGCGAGGGAGAGAGAGAGAGAGAGCACTCTCGTAGGCGAGAGGTGGACGACAAGCGAAACAGAAAGTTTACTCACGGCCAAGGGACGAATTTACCTCCGAACGTCATCTTCCTCGCCGGGTGGTGAGTACTTCTTCTTTTTCCTAGTATACCGGAAGCTGCGTGTCGTCGAAAGGTTCGCCGGTTATTCTCGATCTTCTATATAAGCACGAACAATTACACAACAGAATAATACTCGTTTCAGCCGATTTATCTATCAATGAACGTAAACACGGTGCAATTGACGCCACCCGAGACATAGTACAGTTAGGCGCAGGAACGTTTAGACCTGCAAACAGGAAAATAAGAGCTCGACACAGGATGCAGTCGCATACAGCTGACTCTAACCTGTTAACCGGGGATGACGAGTTAACTCGTCCACGAACTTCACAGATTAACTTAGATTTTAAACTTGTGCAGCAATCTGTGCAAATATTTTTAACTAACAGATTTGATGAGAAAAATTTGAACAATAATGTCGAACAAGAATTTCAAATTCTGTTATATTATTTTCAACCTAACCTAACCTACTGTATTAATCCTTAGCACTCGGGCGATGACACTGTGGCGTCACTAAAAGTTGCTGTGCCATTATTTAAGATATCGTTTACATTACTGGATTCGTATCTAATCAATTACTAAACATTTAAGTATTGCATGAGGCATTAGACCAATTTAATAGGCAATGGAAATATTCTAGGTCGGAGGAAAAGTTTAATATTCGAGTTAAAACAGCTCCGAGTGCAAAGGGTTAAGAAAGAACATGATTTTCTATACAGTCTCGTTACGACTGGATTTCACGCAGACAATTTTTCTTTCGCATGTCGATCCGCAGTCTAGTTATGACACGCCCGCGCGATTACAGTGGACAGAGCTTAACTGGTCTTTGGGAAACGGGCTCGAACAGGTTAACAGGTTAAGATTACACGGAGCCGTTCGAACGTTATCGATCGCTCGTAAACGACAGACCGACATCCGCGGGCCACGTTTTCCGCGCCGGTCGGTTCTTAAATATAAATATTACTCTTGCGAAATTCGCGAGTGGCTGGTCGATCGGATTTCGAGCTCGCTAAATGTTCGCGATTAGCGCGTCGTTCGAGGTCGAGATCGAGAACCCGTCTCTGGTTTCTCGACGTGGTTTTTTTTCCGCGATGATAATAATATTCAGGAGGCTTTTTTCTCCGGATCGACGAGGAACGTGAAATCGAGACGAGAACGACAGCCGACGTGTCCATAATTAAAAGCCGGCGGGCACGGTCCGACCGCGGGGATCGATACGCGTTACGACTCACTTTCGATTATCGAACGGTCCTTTTAAATGGGGGCCGTCGATCCGCCCCGCGCGTTTCAAAATCAATTTCGCTCGAATTTAAATTGGGAGATCGCAGGACCGCCGGAACAACCGGTTCTGTCGCGGCGAATTATATTTAAACTCGAATTCCCATTTAAATATTCAAATGCGAGACCGCGCGTTTCGAATTACTCACCGGACGAATTGTTTAAGGAAAAAACGGCAATTAGCCGAGGTGTACACGGGTCCGTTCCCACCGCCTCTCCGGCCACGGTACTGAAAATGTTGCGTGGGCGTTTCGATTTATTGAATTGTTATTTAAAAACGTTATCAGCCGAGCCGATGAAATATTCGCGTGGGATTCGTTGATTGATCGTTTCATTATTTCAATATCTCAAGCGCAATTATTCCCAGCGTAAAAATGCCGCGAATTAATGCTCGCGAAACCGGAGAACGTGTATTGTTCGACCTGTTTAACGGGAAACGCGTATTCGATTTCACGTTTCGCTCGTTTTTCCTCGGTTTTATTTATTTGCGATGGGGAACGATGAGCCGAAGTACTCGGACAAATTTTTCATATATGTTCCCGGTGATTCGCAGCGGTTTCAGCAATAATGTTAAACGAGAACGAAGAGAACAATATTCGCGGTTGATGCTAAAAATACCGAGCCAGAGTCAATGCGGAAATTGCAAAATAATATTTTTTATCGAACGGTCGTTAAAATTGCAAAATGAAGGTAGAAATACGGTCGCCGAGATTCGGAGTTGGCGTTCATAATAGTAATTCGAGTTCATCGAGCAGCCGCCATTAAAACTACAAAAGGAGAATAAAAAGGACAGTATTTATGCTTATAAAGCATCGCATAAGATAATGAGAATAATGACGGTGTGCACGAGGCGAGATTTAGCGCGTTTTAGCAGCGTCGCTCTTAAATCTAACCCTTTTATGGTAGCACGCGCGCGAATAAATGAATTTCTTTAATGATTTCCTACGAGACCACCTTTGTTACCCCCCGGTAATTGAAGAATAAAAGATCCGAGGGGATCAGTTTAATCCGTCAAGTGGTTCACCGCTTTCATCGCGTACGTTACCACTAACTATATCGCATCGCAAATAATTTCAATCCTCGAACGAAAATTAAAACGTACAAATTACGCGAAGACGAGTAAATTCCAAAGACGCAATCGAAGCTGGGTTGCTCGAGCGATTTCGTCTACGAGTGTCCTCTCTTTCGGTCAAGGGTACTTTGTTGGTAAACAAATGGTTCTTGCGGTCCCGGTGACGAAAATATGCGGTCACTTAGCTACGACGTCGTGTAACGGTTTTGCAATTCACGCGGTGCAGCGAATTCTTCCCTGTTGCCATACCTACCGCACTGTTTATGCGAATTGTAAAATTTTTAGCAATGATTTACACATCGGAAATAAGACAACACTCTCGAAGAGACTCATGAATAGACTGCAGATTTTATGCATTTACGACGAGTAGAGGTATGTACAATTGAAAACAGTGGACATATTAAAAAGATTTAAGACCACCAATGAATTAGTTTCTCCTTAACAAGATAATTACAGAAGAAATGCAAACATTTTTTATTTTGCATAAAGATTCGCAGTCTACTCATAACTTCTTCCTGCGAGTGCTCTTTTCTATTCGTTTCAAATTTTCTTTGCACACTACATCCAATTCGCACCTCGAACCTAATTAATGACCATGTTCTGGAATATTTGCTACTGTTAGTAAAAATATTAGAATAATCGAATACAATAATTGGTTACGGTTAATACAAACATTTCAACTATCGCATAGCGGGCAGCGTGTCGCCGATTCGATCACCTTGGGCGTCGGGATTACGTTCTCCAGGAAAATTCTGGAGTCCTTCGTGTTCCGTTTCTGCCGTCGAAGCATGCGTTTACATTTTTTCGCGAGCGATCGGTATGCGCGCGCGCGTTTTCCCCGGTCGTGTCGGACACAACAGGTTTTCGCGCACGTAAGTGTTTACCTTTTGCTTACGTAACACGCGGCGATGGCTGATCACTTCGAGTCTCGAAAGACTCGTCTTTCTGTGGTTCGACGGGGTCCTGTGATTCTCTCTTTCTCTCTTTCTCGAGGAGAAATTGTTAGACCGATCGAGCGACAAACGCTGTCGCGACCCTTTCGGTGGTCTCCCTTTGGCCCTTTCGCCTGGAATGACAACGTATTTTCGTTTCTCTTCGGTCGAAATTCCTGGCGCGTTCCGTTTTGTCGCGTTTATTGCTGAGACCGGCTCGCCCGGAAATTGAAAAGGAAAAGGAAGCACGCCCGAGAGGAAAGCGTAATCGGGAAGAATGGAATCGCGCTCGTTCGAGAGGAATTTCGCTGGCGAGGACCTATGCTCTCTTGGGGATGGGGTGCACACGGTCAACTGTCGCTTTCTGCAGTTGTCGCATCGGCTGTCTCGTATCTACTGGTCGTCTCATTCATATCAGTCCACTAGGATCTAGAACATCCTCGTTGAAATCAGTCCCCTACAATGTCTGTGAGTGATCGAAATTCGTTCAGAAATCTTCTTCGTTCATTTTCATAGTAGCTTTTGTCTTTGATATCAAGACAACATTTTATTTCACCCCAGCTTCTTGGAATTCAGACAGAAAGAGTTTATTTTAAGTAAAATTCCGCAGTCTATAGTGACGAGAAAAGAACGAGTAAGGTAGGTGCGAGCTGTTCTCAGTCTAGTCAGTATGGACCAATGAGATTGTGCTCGTCGAAGTCGCCGAAATTGTTATGAAGTGCTGATTGTTTGGCGCAAGAACTGAACAATCTTCGAAACATGAATTGCACCTGGGTATTAACTTTGTAGTGGTTAGGGTTAGGTCTGCGAAGTCGCTGAAATTGTTGTAAATTGCTGATCGTTTGGTGCAAGAGCTAAACAATCTTCGAAACATGAATTGTACCCGGGTGTTTACTTTCTTGTGATCTCGATTAGGTCTAGTTTAGGTGCAAGCTGTTTTCAATCCAGTCACTATGGGCCAATAAAATTGTGCTCGTCGAAATCGCCCAAACTGATATGAAGTGCTGATCGTTTGAAGCAGAGTTGGGCAAAAATCAACTAATATTTAAAAATGACTAATAGTCTGAGTGATTTGTTAGTCGAAACTTAAAATAGTCAGTTAAAACTTTTTGATTAGTTAGTCATAACTACATGGCACTAGTTAGTCACAACTCTAAGTAATCGTTAGTTATTGCTTATTAGTTATGACTAATCATTAGTTAGTTTAAATAATCAGTCATCAGTCAGTATTGTGCGATTAACATACCTTAATATGTATACTTAACCTATATCGGAAGTAGCAGTGACCGAACGTGTCATAATCTGTATTTTATATGTTTATAAACTAATAGGCTATTTTTTTCTTATTATTATGTCTTATTTTAACTTATAACCCTTTTTAGTCATTAGTCATGATGAAATTCTGATTGCGTGTTTAGTCATTAGTTATGCCATTATAGTCAGTAGTCAATATTCATCCTTGATAAAAATTTAGTCATTATTCATTAGTCATTACGCTCAAATACTTATGTAGTCATTACTCACAGTCACGCTCAAGTATTTACTTAGTCATTAATTATTAGTCACTTTTGTAGAGCTTATGAAGTTATTAGTCAGTAATCATAATTGTGACTAGCGTTTGCCCAACTCTGTTTTCAGTCCAGTCACTATGGGCCAATAAAATTGTGCTCGTCGAAATCGCCCAAACTGTTATCAAGTGCTGATCGTTTGAAGCAAGAGCTGAACAATCTTGAGAAAACAAATGTACCGGGTGTACACCTTTTTGTGGTCGGAGGCAGATCGCGGGCAGTAAAAATGAAAGATGCAACATTGTGGAGGGTTGAATCGCGGTGACGAGTAGGCAAGAGCGTCTCTCTCTCTCTCTTCTTCTCAAATGGTAATCCGTGACAGTGTGCATCGGAGCATGCGGCTCGGTGCAGCAGCATGCGGTGCATCGTCGGTTCGTCGACTCCGGTAAATTCGAGTCATGAGCGCTCGCGCGCGCGCGAGCGGTCGTGTCGTGTCGTGTCTATTTAGAATTTCAGCGAGATCCACGGAGTTGAATTCCGGCACGAGCGGTCGTATTTCAACGAGGCAAAGGGACGTGTACGGGCATCGAGAGGGTTTCCGCGCAGCGGCGCGATCTCGTTAGTATCTCGATGAAATATACAGGTGCGAGAACGAACGTTGCGCGTGTTTTCGCCTTCGCGGTCGGGGCAGATAAGAAAGGTCTCGCCGAGAGAGCCACACGGGGGACTGTTTATGTTTCCACGACGGAGGTCGCGAGAGCCCGAGAGAACCATGAGTAAACGGCCGGCGGAGCTAGCCGGCAGCTCCGCGAGATGACGAAACGCCTACCTGTACAGAAACACCTACAACCAACTTCTAATCGTTATGGATAGGAAGGAAAATCATAGTGCAAAGTGCCGACGTCCGAGCCGCCAGCGATAATCTGTAGCAACTGAATACGTGAAACTTATGGCAGCCGGCTAGATACAGTCTAACTTATGAATCGTATGCATTCTGAAAATTTCAGCAAAATCGGGCAACGTGAAGATCTCAGGTTTTCAAAATATATATGTATAATTCATTCGGATCTACAGAACGTATTTAAAAAATTTTTTAATAGTAGCAAAATTCCTTCTTCACTTCATGTAGCAAACTAATCGCAACTTCTCAAAAGAAACAATTCAGGTCGTACACTCAAACCTGTTTTTGTGCGGTCTTTTTCTTTGCGATTTTTCTTTTGTGCGATCTGTTTTGCGTGATTTTTGTTTATGCGGTATATAAATATCCGATCAGATCAGCAGGATATCTCGGAAGGCGTTGGCATTATCAGATAAGTGTTCCTACAAAAGCTGTTCCGTATGACGGGCTACATTGCGTAGCATTAATTGTTTTCTTGTGGGTGGAGTGGTGGAGGACATTCCTAGGTCATCTTAATTTTTTTTTCACGGAATGTGCTATTTTTTATACCATAGATCGATAGAGTATCAAATTCTGAGTATAAAAGTGTCGACCTTCATATGTCCTAAACCTAATCGTTAACGAGATACATATTGAATTATGTACATTTTGAAAATTTCTCCTGGTTTAAAATGAGAAATTAAAACTTTTTAAAATGTTTCCGTATGTAATTTAACAATTTATTTTGTTTGGAAAGCACTTTCCCGCTATTTCGTAAAGCTTTATCATATTTTCTAAGCGAGACTTTTTTTATGCGGTCCCTCTCCATTGCATAAACAAAATTTTCCTTAATACGTTGTGAAAGACTATTTGTTATATCTATGAAGTTTGAGAATATTTTTTTTTCTGCGGTCCATATCTGCCGCACAAAAACAGGTGTTTGACTGTATACTATGGTCTGTTATTAAAATGTTATCGTCATTTTTAAAGTGTCCCAATATCGCCGCAGATGCAACGACAGATGCGTTTGCTTTCTTTTCCCTAGGAAGTCAACGCCACGAGGGGAACGCGGTCGATCGATCCGCCGAAAATCGAAAGCGTTTCGGGCTCGCTCGCGTGTCAGGGTCGAGCGTGACCCTGCGAATTTTTCGATCGCGCGAAGCACGCGATGACGAGGCGGAAATTATTTCGCACAGCACGACACACTTCGCTTTCCGCGTCCGGAGTAGCGAAGTACTGCCGTCTCGTCTGTTTCTGGGTATCGCGATGGAAATAACGCGAAGGTTGTAAATTGTCTCAACGTTTTATACATAATAAATAAGGAAGGAATGCTTTGTATTTATGAATGGCAGATCGAAACAACTATACTAGAACAACTACATAAATAAATACATTCTTGTAGTATGCATGTACAATACTTACAATGACTTTACTTAATCATGCAATACATATATGTAGCTTCATAAAAAAGGAAAGTGGAAATTCCAGGTTGAAAACGAAAGCTTCACCCGATTAGCGGTCAACACGATTGCTACGTTCGTGTCGAGTCTATAAATAATTGGAGGGGTGATTATCGTTCTATGATAGGTTTCCTGGAAAGGTAAAATGAGGATGGAGAATAAAATTTGTTTAATCGAGGCCTCGTTACCGCGAGAAAATCGATTTCAAACACTCCCGGACTCGTCCGCGCGTACGCGAGCCTTTTACGTGAAGGGGATACGGACAGCCACGGTCAGACACGCTATTCGATGCCTATTCAACGTAACGCGCCGTACGAAACACTTTCATTCTACCTTTTTCGCTTATATCAACACTTCTCGATTGTGCCACAAGCATTCAGACACCATTTCCCATTTTTTTTTCTGAATAAAAAACCTGCAATTTGAATACCTCAAATTATGTGCCTGCAGCGACGTACAAAAAATCGTGTGCACTGAAAGCGCGTAACGAAAGTGGTTCGACCTTGCGTTACAAATAAAAAGCAATGTCCGCACAAATATTCGCACGCAAGGATAAATCCTGCGGGATTTATATTCACTGGTTCAACATTTATTAACAAGAATTCATAGACTCGATAGTTCTTAGATTTTTAAACTGCTATGTAACGATGCAACGATGCAACCGGGACAATAACAATTGGCACAACGTCGCAGCGAAATTGCCGGGAGCGTGAGTCCGCGCGATCGAAAATTCATACGCGCGCGTAACCGTGAGGCCAGGCTAATTGGCGCGTGCTAAAAAGCGCAAAACAACGCTGTTACGTCTCGAACTCGTGAATTTGACTTTTTCCTGTCCAAGGACGCTGCCGTTCTCTCTCTCTCTCTCCCGCTATCCCCGCGATTGTCGCGTGCTCCGCGCCAAATGGAACAATGGGACGCAATTTAGATAAACGTCTGGTCTCGTCGCGACTCGTTGGCGGGTATCAACCGTGCGATCGTTTCCCCCAGCGCCGTGTCGCGAGAGCGTTTTCGTAAGCCCTCTCGCCCCGAGGCAATTCCGCAAATTGCCCCGAAGGTGTTCGGCCAACCACGATTTCCTACGGCCCAACACGCTCCCGTGTTTATTAGTAATTTTTATTACACCACTCGCGTTTCGTCTGGTTGATCCAAGCGGTGCGTGGCTGACAAAGATAAGTGTTCAAACATTTTTATCCCCAACACTGGCAGCAGGCCGATAAAATGCGGCAGAGATTTGTCGATGAAAGAGGATGTTAATCAAATTCCAGATAAGGGGAGAGTGCCATCTTTCAGAGTACATTATATTCTACTCCACTTATTCATTTATTATTTATGGAAATAATTATACGATTATACTGATGTCATGAAACGAGAAAAATAATCTTTGTATGTCCCCTCGAATAGTCGTATGCAAAGGGTTAACCGAAATCAAAGTGATTCCTCGGAAACACAGCTTTTTCTGGGACGTTTTGCGAATGATTTTTGATCGGAGCAACGGCAGTAGCATGGTTCGCCGACAGGAAACTTAGGCTTCGGGTCGGAAGCCGTGCAGTATGAAGCGGAGTCGATTAATTTTAAAGACAAGAACCGGGGGTTCGTCGAGGCTCGGCCCCGACGGCATTCACTCGGGGCCCTTTGTCGCGTGTCGCGTTATTGTTTACGAGCAATTTCGCAGGACAACGCGTAAAAGATGTATACGAACGCGCGAGCGGAGACCGACCCTTCGGCGAGGGGCGTGTAGGGCGCAGGGTTCAGTCTACGGAACAGCGTGCCGGCCGTCAAACAACTCTTTTTAGTTTTGCGCCCCTTTTCAGAGCAGACTGCAAGCATCGAGAGCAAGCTAGCCTGTTGAAAAAGGCTGCATAGATGTGGCCGGATCCGGCGTTTCGAGCGTCGCGACGCTCTCGGCACCTCGAGCGTTACGTGTCGACGGTTCTGCATTCGTTCTATGGATTTTCCCAGAAACAGACAACGCGGCCAACGCGGAAACGCTCGATAATCGACGCCGGAAGTGTTGCGAACTCGATTATTTTTAGCGAGCGACGATAAGTGTGCCTTTCTTTCATTTGCAAACAGACTGATGTATGTTTCTGAAATGGATACGATGTGCACGTATTTCGCGAGTCTAATACGACGTTTTATAATGCAATTCGTTTTTAGATTGCACTGTGAATGTGCTGTTAGCACGGCTACCCTTTTACGACGATACTTGGCATTAACCCTTATGCCAATAGCACCGGGCACCTGCGCACTTGCTTTCAATTTCTTTCGAAAAATTCTTGAACGCTTTGGTTGACCATTAGCAAGATTATGTATTGCGTTAGGATGATCACTAGACTACGACTTTTTATGCAGAATAAAGTTTGCATAGTAAATATCCGTAAATATTCTACGATATTCCATCCAATTTTTAAGAGAGCGTCTCTGAGAGCATTTTCCCGATATTCTTCATTGTGTTGTTCCATCCTCGAGCAGTTCTCTTCTAAAATTCTTGAATGCTTTGGTTGACCAATAGCAAGATGATGTATTGCGATAGGATGATCACTAGACTACGGATTTTTATGTAAAATAGAATTTGCATAGTAAATATTCGTAAATATTCTACGATATTCCACCCAATTTTCAGGAGATCGTCCCTCAGAGCGTTTTTCCGATAATCTTCATTGTGTTCTTCCCTCTTCCAGCGGTCTGTCGATCGAATCGATCGATAAGAATCCGGGAATGAATTATGCCGCGTATCTTAGGCGGAAGATAAACACGTTTACAGATACTTCATTTTCGATTTTTGTCGAGGTAGAACCGCATTTTAAGCGAATGCGCGCACCGTCTCGCGGCTCCGATACGCGGCAAGGAGGCGCACGCTGTATGTCATAATCCAGATGCACGCCGAGATAAAGCGACGACACGCCGCTGGTATTTGTACGAACGAACGACACGCCGCCGCGTGTACGCCGGGATGATTTATCGTGCCGCGCCTCAAGGATGCCTCGAGCGGCCCGCGTTATCTCCGACAATTATGCCCATTGATAACGCGCCGGCTCGAACGATGCAGGCGTAGTTACTTCTGTTTCGACGGTACCTGCCTCGACTCGACTCGTGGAATCGAGCGGGGTTGCTATCGAACCAGACTGTTCAATTACCCGCTCGAATGAACCCTGGGAAGCTCGGGGTGTCGGATAGTTCAAGGCTGATCCGTGGGTGGGCCACTTCATAATCTTGGAAAAAATATTTGGAAGAACCCCGCACTAATCATATGGAAAATCTATCCCGGTCAAATCAGTTGGATTCTTCATATGTTGTAGCTTATCTACTGAACAAAAGATGTAATGGGCACAAAGCTCAATAATAGACACTTATCGAGTTATAATCAGTCAAACATGACAAGTTCGAGCTGCCGAATACTCATATCTCGGGAAGTATTTATTTTTTGGAAAAATGTTTGAAACAAAAATAGTAGAGTTTTACAAATTCTGTTAGGTGGTGTAATTATTTTTTAAATTTTGAATTACCTTGAAAAGGTCTGCGAACAGAAATCTTTCACAAAAATCTTTGCGTGTCAGAGTAGAAATGAGGACCCCACAATTCGTCACTCCCGTAGTATTTTTTGACTCCAAACCCTCTCTGCTGTGTGTGTGTGTGTGTGTGTGGATTAATAAAAAAGTGATCTTATTATGTATTACTCATTTGGATTCTGTTGTGGTGGTCTCTGATTTGAGTAAGAATTGATGATTTCGGCGCTAGGTTCGATCAGGTATACATACAGCAAATGTGCAAATATTAAATAATGTGTCTTGACGTTTCGATCCTAATGTGGATCATTTTCACAAAGAACATTTATTGCGTCTGAAATTTTTATGTGAAGAATTAAATTTTGCAAATATTTATATAACACAACCATGTAAACCATAGGGATTAACCACAATTGATGTAACTTACTTGCTGAGACAAAAGAATTGAAAAAACCATTTTAGAATAAACTCTGATACACAATACTCTGATTTGAGTATTAGGCAGCACGAATTTGTCATGTTTGACTGATTATAACTCGATAACTGTCCATTATTGAGCTTTGTGCCCATTACATATTTTGTTCAGTAGATTATAAGCTACAACATACGAAAAATCCAACTGATTTTACCGGGATAGATTTTCCATAGGATTAGTGCGGGGTTCTTTTACTGCTTGAATTCCGTGGACATTTTCTGACCATCCATTCTGACATCTCATTTAATGTGCCGAAAACATGTATGTATTTTTGACAAGTTTAACACTGCAGAATACATTTCCGCCAAAAGAGTGGAGCACTATAAAAAATGCAGAATAGAACAAAACAGATAAGTTGTTTAATAGTTGAGCAAAAACAGCTCGGCACGGAACGTGTTAAAGAACGAATTATGAAAGGAGAAGATTTTTAAGTAAATCCTATATCTTAAGCAGACAATTTTTATTTTTCAATAAGATACTCAGTCGAGTAATTAGTTTTGAATACAGATTGGATACATCCCCGAAGGGTTAAAATGTAGAAACAGGGAGTAAATGGAGTTCATTCATAAACTGACAACCAATCGTGAGTGTGTTGTATAACAAAAAAAAAAAATGATTACTATAAATAAGCTGACGACAAGTAGTGCCAAGACGTCGATTTGCTATACCTAACAATTTAAGTGAATGCCTTAATGATTATAAGAATATCAACCATGTGATAACATTTCTAAAATCCATTAATTTGTTCCACACTATGTAATCATTATATATGTATAATTGTTACTAACTGTTTTTTCCACAATGTGCTTGTAATTAATTCTAATTTTAAGAATCTAAATTTGTATTTCACATGTTACAATTCTTGTGGTCGCTAATGACCTAGATGTTGATGCGACCTTAAATAAATAATTGAAAAGAAGAAAGTAGTGCCAAGTTCTTTCTTGCTGGCTGGCGGATAAAAACGAGCGAAGCGTAACCGTAAATACGAGGAAGTAAAAACAATTTAGCTGGAATCGCATAAACCAGTGTGCGTCGCGTCGCAATGTCGTAGCTGCCGTCGACGGGGTGTTCTCCTCACCGTGAACCCCTCTCACCCCTAACCCCTAGCACCCCTCGCACCCCGTGCCCGGCCCAAAATCAATATAGGCGCCGCCACTGCCGGCGACGCCACCGACGTCGTTCCACCCAGAATTTTCCACCCTCTCTCTTCGCGTGCCTTCGTTCTCTACGCCGGGAAGTTGTGTCGCCGCGTTTCTCTCAACTTTTCATCCACCGTTGGCACCGAGTCTTGTCACCTGGCTCACTTTTGCGCGAGGGCCAGAGTTTCTCGAGAGAGTTAATTGATCGGGAGCCACGCCGGAAATGGGGTCCCATAATGCGCTCGATGGTGCGCGCGCGGGAGAACCACCCTCTATCCACCTGCAGCGTCCTCTTACATGTCAGCGCCCTTACTGCCCTTCGTTTTGATAGCAGGATCAACCAGACTGCTAAGATGATTGTCTACATGCTCGTAGTTCCGCGATTTAACCTCTTAATTACGGAATTTAGCTTTAAAAATCATCCACAGAGTGCGGAATTGAAATCAAGCAATGACGAGTATACACGTCGAACGCGCAGGGCAAATGGTCCTATTATAAATTTTACGTAAAACGAGGAAGAATTACATTTTTATTTGTTAAAAAATTAACAATTTATTCCTGAAAAGGTTATTGTTATTGGACCGCACTATATTGTATTTTACCACTGGTGGTGCTCGCTGACGTAAATATAATCCGAGGGTGGGCCACTTCAGAATCTTGGAATAAATATTTGAAATTTTGCTGGTTGTGATTGGAGCCACAATTTTTTAGTACAGCTTCTTTATTGAGACCCGACGAGCTGCTAATATTTAAAAATGACTAATAAAATAGTCTTTTTGAATGTCAGTCATAGCAAAATGGTCATTAGTCAAAACTTTTTGATTAGTTAGTGATAACTAAATGGCAAATAGTTAGTCGCAGCCCTAAGTAATCGTTAGCTATTGCTTATTAGTGAATTAACACTATTGTGCGATTAACATACATTAATATTATTAATTAGTTATCACTAACTAATCAAAAAGTTTTTACTAATGACTATTTTGGTATGACCAACATTCAAGAAGACCATTAGTCATGTTTAAATATTAGTTGGTTATTGCCCTACTCTGGTCTGTGGGAAATGAAAAGAATTCCGTGGACAAAACATCTATTTTCTAACAAATTTAACACTGCAGAATATATTTCCACCAAAAGAATGAGGCAGTATAAAAAATGCAGTATAGAAGGAAAACGTGCTAAAGAAATTTAAGCATATATTATTTTCAATTGCAATTCACAGATAAAACAGTCTGATTTTGCTTAAACTTCTGTTCAATATATTCCTCAAGTATCACGCACTGAATTTGAATATTCATTGGATATGAGTATTTCTTTGCGTGGGAAGTATTAACAGAGGTGCGAAACTTCTCCAAGTATTTCAGCGTGTTCCTCTCGGACCTCCCTTTGCTTCCATAAACTCCCATCCTCGATGAACCTGTAGCAAGTACCACAGTCGAGAAACCTTGCCGCAAGAATGAAGCTGGTGCAGCGGTATCAACGAAGTTCATCTTCTTGTATAAAACTGCGAAGTTGATTCGCGAGGAATTAGCATCGTCGATGGCGTGAAATCGGAACCGTTGAATAAAAGATACGCAGTATCGTCTCGTAACAAACGCCTCGTCTTCAATCAAAGAACATTACTTACCAGAATAAGTTCGCCGCGTATCTTTTATTTATCGCTTCTGATTCCCTCGACCCGTTTCGTTGAAGAAAGCGAAGGGGAGAAGAAGAAGCTGCGAGGTCGATCATCGTTGCGTCAATTCGCTCGATAATTCGAAATCGTTTAACCCTGCCGAGTGGTGCTATGAATACGCGGCCGCGTGTGTCGCTCGGGTAAGAGTTAATGAACTTTTACCGAGAGGGGGGAGTGAGTGGAGGAGACGCGGAGAAGCTAATACCCGATCAATTGGCTTTCGGTATCACTCGGACGAACACTCGGCTTAAATCGATCTCGAAGCCCCGTGCGTGGACGCGAAAGAGTCGAAAGTCGATAGGCTCCGTGGAGCTCGATAGAGCTCGGAACAACTCCGCGGAGCCCTGCGGAGCCTTGCGGAGAATTGCGGAGCCATGCAGAGCTCCATAGCGGCCCACGGAAGCCTATCGTATTCAATAGACGATCGTCGAGAGCGAGCTGAACGGCCCGAGCAGATGCTATCTCTTATTCACGATGCTCGTCCGCAGTGAAAGCATCTTGTCGCGTCCCATTCGGCGCATAATTGCCATTGTTGCTCCTTGCCGTACGCGCATTTATCGTACCGCCGCGTGTCCCCTATCGTTTCTCTTCCTCTTCTTCTTCGATCTTCTCGCTACTCTTCTCTTCTCTTCTCTTTTCTCGCTCTCCTACCGCGATCCTCCGACTCGTAAACGAGCGGATGGAGCCGAGAGGTTTACGGCTGCTCCCGGTCGCGTCTCCATCCGCTCCGAGCTTCCTCTCGCCGGCGAACTACGGCCGCGATCATCTTCGAACCTATCGAACCACCTCAAACCAAGATTTCTACCCAGCATCCACCTCCAGTCGACCCTGTCGCCTCTTACTTTCACCCTCGCGGACAACCGTCCATCGATCGATGCACATTTTTCCCACTTTCGACCATTGCGCAACCCCGCGGCCGCAGGGACTTTCGAGAATTATTCAATCGTGTGCACGTATCTCGTCATCGGCAGTCATCTTTACGACAAAAATAAATAGGTCCGACACAGAAATGTGAAAACACATTACAAGAATTTTGAAATGTTGCTACACTCGCTCGAAAATAGTTTCGATTTGTTATTCTTCAGTTTCTTAAGTTGTTCTGTCCGGGTCACGGCGCAACAGTCGTCGATTCCGAATCAGAAGTCAAGGATGCGGTTTCTCCGTTACGTTTCTTTCCCGGAGTTTTATGCATCCTGTTCGCGAAACGACCGACTCGAGAGCTTTCACTTGTTTTCGGTCTCGAGCACGCGGAGAAACTGCAAGCTCGGGACAAACAAGGGGGCAAATCCTTTTGCCGCTATAAATTACGATCTCGTTCGCCCGGCAATTGGAAGAAACGCGTCGGAAGACGTCAAAGCTATCGGCTCCGCAGTCGCAATCGAGATGGATCGCAGACTTTTAATCGAAGCACCAATCATCGACGATACGCTTCCTGGCTGGCAAGTGCCGAGCTGGCAAGCAGTTGGCCAAATTGCGTTCTCTCTCCTCTCCCTCTCCCTCTCTCTCTCTCTCTCTCTCTCTCTCTTCGCTCCTCGTGGCTCTTCGAGCGAGACGCAGTCTCTCGAAGTTGGGGTCGTTGGACGATTTCGGAGGATAATTTATGACGCCCTGGCGTTTCAGTCGCGACGGGGCCAGCATAAACAACCTTCGCTTCTCCCAACCCACCCCTTCACCGTTTCTTTCCTTTGTTTCCCGTTCCGTTCGTTCCTCGGTCACCCTCTGCGGGGAGCATCGCAGGGAGAGAGGGAGATCAATACGGAAGAATAGCGCAGTTTTCGCTCGCTTTTCCTGCTTTTCTCGCGAACGCTCGAAAACAATCCTCTTCCGCCTTCGCTGGCCCTATCCGCTCCATTCGTCAAAGATTTCTCACCCCCTGCTTCCCTGGCGAACGTCCGTCACTAATTTCTTCCACATAGTTCTCGCGATTAAGCGAACAGTTAATAGGACACATATCAGTCTAATAAATAATTTCACAGGTTCAATTTGGCTCCTTATTGAGAACGCTTACACTTGAAGAGAATGAAATAGAACTGATTTTTGACGAGGCTTTTTCACCTCATTATTGATTCGATATTTGATTCATTGTGAACCAATTCATCAAAATCGAAAAGAGTTTCCTCTATTTTACAATATAAGAAATGTTCCCGAAGGCAATCTGAGTAAAACAGAAATCCCGAAGCACTTTGAACAAATGCTCAAACTTGTCAGAGTACATGTTCTTCCAACAGCGAGTCGTAGAATACCAACGTCGCCACAAACCAGTGTTCGAACGATCATATTCGCCATTGTATTGCAAAGTTGCACAGACACTCCTATCCCTCCAGCACTTTCAGCCAGCTTCGATGTTCTTGCTGTTCTTATTCCACTATTCAAAGTATCATCGATCCCATGTTTTCCCAGCTACGTGACTTTTTCGCAAAAGTGTCCCGGGGCGATCAGCAGCCGCTACCCCATAGTCGGGCTTTTAATTTCGGATTTCCCCGGAAGTTCTCCAACTCCCACGGCTACTTGAACCGCTGGAATAATTTTTTTTTCTCTCTCTCTCTCAACCCCCTGGCTTGCTTTCTCCGAGTTTTTTCCCTCGTGCTCTCGATGCTGGAGCACTTGGACACCCCGAGTCATCGTTCGCTTTCGCGCCACTTTCCTTTCCACCCTATATAACACGAATCCCTCTCGACGACCGCTCACTGACGCGTACGATGCACAAGGTCCGAGCGAAGCTTTGATACGAGCTCCCACCCCCATAGTGGACGAACCATTTACAGGGTAAACGATACACTTTCGATCAGGAACGCCATTGCTATCAGAAATATTATATCCCGGGAAACTCATACTGTGAGACACGCCTCCCGCTTTCCGGTAAAGCACAATCTTTATTGTTTATCTTACTACTAGACAACGGATCTCTGTGCATTTATAAATAAATTGGTTGGACGAAATAGGAAACAGTAGAAGAATTTAAAAATTTGAGAAAATTGTACTGTTCTTAAAAGTGAGAAAATCATTAAGGGATGAAATCAATTTTTATCCTATTTCCTGCATCCCTCGATTAACGTAGAACGTTTTTATTTTGCGTACTTGTTACTAGACTACGGATTTTATGCATATATGACAAAAACGGGTAAGCGCAATTTATAGCAGTGGACATATTGAAAAGATTTAAAGACATCAGCGTATTAGTTTCCGCATAATCAGATAATTAAAAGAAGAAAGAAATACTTATTTCACTCCTGTGTTTTGCAATCAATGCAAACATTTTTTATTTTGCATGAAGATCCGCAGTCTACTTGTTACACTAATTCTAGTAAATAATTCTGTTCATGAAAGCCTTACCAACTCAATCATAAATGCACTGGAAGGAGTCTATTTATTTTATTACACTAATTCTAGTAAATGATTCTGTTCGAGAAAATCTCACCGACTTAATAATAAATGCAGCGGAAGGAAAGGAACAAGAATGAAGAATGTTCGAAAACGATACTCCATCGATCGACGTGGAGGGGTGGAAAGACGCGATCGTTCGCTGTCGAGAATATTAGGTCGTTCTCTGGGGGAAAATGTTAGCGAAGACGGAGTAGGTGAGGATCACCGGGCTTAATCCGATATTCCATTTGCTCTGGAACAGGCTCCATTTATTCTAACGCCTCCCCTGTTCTCTATCGTGAAATCGGTGTACCGTTGCCGTATAAATCGGCTCCATGATTCGTCGAGGGATCGTACGATCAAATGGGCCAGCAAGGTTTCCCGGGGACACTCTGAGTCACCGCTGCTGATCGGTTTCGACGTCCCGTTGTGCGAACGGTTCAGTTTTATGACAACAGCGATCAAAGAGCTGTTCAACCCCCCAGTCATCCCTTGTATCGATCTCGTACGTTTTTGTACCGCTTGCTCGGAAATTCAGATTGTCATAATTATTTGTCCAAATCATTTGTGTAAATATTTAACCCTTTGCGGTCGGAGCTATTTTAACTCGAAAACTAAACATTTCTTCCAACCTAAAATATTGCCATTTTTTATGAGATTTTAAATTTGGTGGATATGAAATTGATAGATTGATAAATTGATAAATTAAATAATAAATTGATATAATAATTTAATAATTTATATAATTTATTATAATTATATAATTTATATAATTATATATAATTTATTGAAATAATAAATTAATAATTAAATTGATAAATTGATTGATTGATTGAGATTGATATGAATTTCAGTTTATGAAATAATTAAATGTTCAGTAATTGATTATATACCTACATATCTAATAATGTAAACAATATTTTCAATAATGGTACAGCAACTTTTAATGGCTCCTCAGAGGCGCCACTCGACCGCTAAGGGTTAACCTTTAGCACTCAAATGATGACTCTGAGGCACCACTAAAGGTTATTGTACCACTATTCAAGATATTGATTACATTAATAAATTGCTAAACATTCAGGTATTGTATGAGGTATTATACCAATTTCGTATCGATATAATTTGAAAAATCAGGTAGAAAAATTAAAATAGCTTCGAATGCAAAGGGATAATAAATACGTGATCTCCTCCCAACCTGGTTCAAGGCTTAAAACAAGGATTGGACGTTTAGTGTCGACGGACGCTACCGTTTCAAGATCAGTATGCGGATTCGTGCGAGCGTAGCCGGCGCCAGGAGCCGCGAATCGTTTATTGGCCGACGGGCAGAGTCGGCATTAGGGTTGCAAGGGTTAATAAGATTCGAGGCGAAGTCGCGGAAGTCGAGGCGGATGGCAGGCGATTTCTTTGTTCGCGAAGGAGGCGGGAGGGACGAGGGGTATGTAGAAGCTAGCACGATGGCACGTTAAATGCCGAGCATCGTCGCTCGGGACACGATAAGGGCCAGCTCTAATCGCTGCTTAAGTTAATTAACGGAGAGAAGAGACAGAGAGAGAGAGAGGGAGAGAGAAAAAGAGAAGATCGTCAAGGTCCTCGGGGACCGAAGTCACCGTTGTCCGGAGGCCCCTGACCGACGATGGTCGCTTCCGTTTCCTCTTTTTGCTCCGCGCGATCCTCTTCCTCGTCGGGTATCGATCTCTGGTCGCAGTCGATCGTCCCAAATACGTTGCCGCCGCGAATGCCACTCCGTTTTCCGATAATTACGTTCCCCTCGGAACCCGTAACTTTCGCTGCAAATTAACTCTTTGCTCGACGTGGATGCTCCCGATTCCTCCGTGCTCCGCGAGCCTCTGGTCCTTGTTACCCAATTTATTTGAGCTTCATTTCAGTCTGCATGCGAGCCACTCGTCAGTAAACAGTAGGAAAACACATACTATACGTAGACTAAGTTATTAAAACAATCTCTTTCGCCGATGACTTCATAAAATGGTGCAGTGGGCGGATAAGGAGATAAATGTAAAAAATTAGAGGGTTTAGGGTTTACGGTAGGGGTGGGGATGGGTACCCGAAGTCGAAATCGAGTATCACGAATTTTCGGGTCCCAGGCCTAGTTTACGGTGTGCTAGGTGGTTTTCGGGCCCGTGGCGTCGAATTCCTGACGGATGAGGGTCGACCAAGGCGGAGGGGAAGACGGGAAGCGAGTAGCGGAGGCGAAGGGACTCGTTTTGATCTTGTTTAGGCGGAGAGGAGCAACGGCAGAGAGCAGTGCCAGAGCGGAGCAGCATAAACAGCGGCCGGAGAGGACCCAGGCCATCTCGACCGGATGGCCATCGGCATCGGGGGCTGTGATTTATTCAGGGTTATTGTCCTGCGCGGGGTTTTTGTCCTGCGAGGAGGGCCCCGGCGCAACAACGCGCGTATATGCACCGGGAAGAGGACCGAGGAGGAGGCGGTGCAAGTCCGAAACGGCAAGAACGCACTTGGACCAGCTGGGAGCGGCGAGGAGCCAAGGAGGAATAAAGAGGAATGAGGAGGAACGGAGGATGCAACGACATTACTCAGGCAGGCCGACTCCTTCGCCTTTTTCTACTGTGCTCGAACGTGCCACCGGGTGCATTGACATCGCGGCGTCGACGTAATTCTCGGTACGACGCTTCCGTATCGGTCTTACGTTTTCATTATAGCTTACGCGGACAACTTGTTACGCGAGTCCCGCGTTTATAAAATACTGAGCCGCGCGAGAACGGCTGAGAGCGGTGTCGCCCCGCCAACCACCGCCAAGTCAAACAGGATTCCGCTGCCACTCGATCACTCGGTACCGAATCCTTCTCCGGCAGAATCAGACCGAACCCTCGAAACGCTTCTCTACCGCTCTCGTTTTCCGGCGATACTCCTTTCTTCAGACATTCCCGATGCGAAAGAATTCTATCAGACAAACCACCCCTGAAAGGCTCTTTCTTTTCTAGCGCGACTAAATGATGCTGTACCATTAATTAACGTAGTCTTTACAATATTAAGTTTATAGAAATTGTATCATGGAAATATTCGAAATAGCTCAGACAGTTAGCAAAAGACTGATGACGTACACTCGTATTAAAATTAGTGTTACTTCTAGACAGCTCCGTCGCAAGTGACCAGTATCTCAGAGACCCTACTCCACGACCAGAAACGCCAAAAATGGCGGCGGAGCAAACCGAGAGAGTTTCTCAACGGAACTTTGCTTTATATGCTCGTAGAGGCGTCGGAACTTGTGACGGAAGGCCTCGGTACGTGCCGGAACGGTGAGATACGCGGCAGCGTGGTTCTCCATGGAAATTTTCGGGTGTACTGTGTGCATCCTTTTATGAAGCTAGTTTCGCGAGGAAGAGGGTCCGAAGCAAACTGCAGTTTAGGGCGCGTTAAACCGCAGTTAAATCTAAGCTCTCCGGCTCTCTCGGGCTTCTCCCGTCTCGCAACGTAAATCTTCGCTGTCGGCGTAACACCGTTCACAAGCGGCTCTCTAACACCGTGGGCGTAGAGCAAGTTTTAGGTTGTAAGGAGCTTCCGCGATGCTCGGACGCTCCCTTTCTCTCTCTCTCTCTCTCTCTCTCTCTCTCTCTCTCTCTTGCGGAGAAAGTATCGTCCTCGAGACGCTTGTACTCTCGTTCGACCCTGTCTGTCATGCGACGACGCGACGCCCAGCAACCCGTCTGTCTGACGCTGTCTAGCCGTTTCTCCTGCAGGAGATTGTGCCACTTTGCTGTTCACGGCCGCAGCCCTTCGAACAATATCTCGTTTTCCGCATCGATCAACCTTCAACTTACCTAGTAGTCTAAGCGAATGCCTTTATTAAGAAAAAACATTGTTAATGTTCTTAACTTCTAAAATGCTACTCAACCTTCAACTTACTAGTAGTCTAAAAGCTACTAAACCTTCAACGTACCTAGTAGTCTAAGCGAATGCCTTTATTAAGAAAAAACATTGTTAATGTTCTGAATTTCTTAAAAGCTACTCAACCTTCGTGTTACCTAATAGTTTAAGTGAATGCCCTTATTTAGAAAGAAAACATTGTTGATGTTCTTAACTTCTTAAAAGCTACTCAACCTTCACCTTACTAGTAGTCTAAAAGCTACTAAACCTTCAACGTACCTAGTAGTCTAAGCGAATGCCTTTATTAAGAAAAAACATTGTTAATGTTCTTAACTTCTTAAAAGCTACTCAACCTTCGTGTTACCTAATAGTCTAAGTGAATGCCCTTATTTAGAAAGAAAACATTGTTGATGTTCTTAACTTCTTAAAAGCTACTCAACCTTCGTGTTACCTAATAGTCTAAGTGAATGCCCTTATTTAAAAAGAAAACATTGTTCATGTTCTTAACTTCTTAAAAGCTACTCAACCTTCAACTTACCTAGTAGACTAAGCGAATGCCTTCATTAAGGAAAAACATTGTTAATGTTCTTAACTTCTTAAAAGCTACTCAACCTTCAACTTACTAGTAGTCTAAAAGCTACTAAACCTTCAACTTACCTAGTAGTCTAAGCGAATGCCTTTATTAAGAAAAAAACATTGTTAATGTTCTAGTAGTCTAAAAACTACTAAACCTTCAACTTACCTAGTAGTCTAAGTGAATGCCTTTATGAAGAAAAAACATTGTTAATGTTCTTAACTTCTTAAAAGCTACTCAACCTTCGTGTTACCTAATAGTCTAAGTGAATGCCCTTATTTAGAAAGAAAACATTGTTCATGTTCTTAACTTCTTAAAAGCTACTCAACCTTCATCTTACCTAGTAGTCTAAGTGAATGCCTTAATTCAGAAGAAAACATTGTTCGTGTTCTTAGCTTCTTAAATGCTACTCAACCTTCAACTTTCCAAGTGGTCTAAGTGAGTGCCCTTATTCAGAAAAAATATTGTTAACACCTTACCGATCGGTGTGTATTGCTTAATTTTGAAAAATCTATGGTACTTTGCTATAAACGCTTTTTAATGGAAGCTTCAATAGCAACAGCAGTTTTTATTGTGAACTAACAAGTCACCCTCAATAACGTCATCTAATAGTTTCATTTAAGATAGTAATGTAACAGAAAATTTCTATGCTTCCTTTTGATACAGCACGATTATTGAAAATCCTATTAATAGGCTTTCGGTAGGTGTTAATGTTCTTAACATCTTAAAAGCTACTGATTTATGCAACAAAATCTAACTTTGCTACCACAGTTGTCAACCGATAAATATGAAAATTGAGCCTTTCACTAGTGTAGTGAAATATACATATACGTAATCCACTGCTACAAAATGTATCAACCCTTCGTGGTCGCTAATAACCTAGCTGTTGACGCGATCTTAATAAATGCATGAAAAAATATCTCGATTTCGAACAGAGTTGATTCTGTAAGATCGAATCACGTCTGAGAATGCAGACTTTTTCGGCAAAACGTCGCCAAATTGTTGCGTCGAGAGCCTCGTGACTCTACAAGATGAAATACCAGTTTGCCGGTGATTAATGGAAATCGATGGCGCTCTTAACGAACGTGATTTTCCGTTGCACGCATTTTTCTCGAAGGCCGAGGGGCCGAGATAACATCGAAACGCATTGGAAGGCAACCGCTGGCACCCGGCTCCGCCGATTTCAATCGTCTCGCGCGACTTTCGATCCCGCTTTCGGGTTTTCCGCATTCCGCGTCTGGTCCCCGCGTTGCAATAATTACGCGAAGCAATGGCGGGGTTGATAAAACGTGAGAGTGTCGAGTTTATTGTTCCGAATTTATTCCAATGATGAAAGAAAGAAAGAAAGAAATCAGCATCTCGGAATCGCGACAAAGAGCAGAAACGCAGCGGATGCAGGGTGTTCCGGTGCTCCCGAGCGGAAACGACGCGCGTTTCGACCGACTGGCTCTCATTTTCGCAGGCGGGCCGCTGAAATTTCGGCTGAAGGCGGGAGTCTCGCGTTTTTTTTTTCAGAGGGAACGTGAAAGGAAGAAAGAAAGCAACGAGATCCTTAATGGAGCGGAGCAGAGCGAAGCGGAGCCGAGCCGAGCCGTGAAAGGCAAATGCGTTCGACGAACGGCCGCGAGAGGGAAAGGGGAGCCGGGTCTCGTCTTTCTCCTTTCCTCCGATCGGCTTGCCGTTTCGCTAGAACGAACTAGTTCCGTTCTGGTACATAGTCCTACATATACACTCGAAGAGAGAGAGAGAGTGAGAGACGGATTAAACGAGAGAGAAAAAGAGATAGAGGGTCGTGTCGCGCGCGTGAACGCGACTTAAAACCGGTCCCACCCACGCGAGCGCGCGCGCACTCGCTCTCGCGAGGGTTGCACGCTCGCAGAACGAACGAGATAGCTCGCCGGACGCGGCCAGAAATGAAAATATTCTAATTACCGGAGACATTGTTGCGACACGGTTCGAGAAGGCGCAACGACGTGTCCGTGATGGAGCGGTTTTCTCGCTGATACAGCGAGTCGGGTCGGACCGAGGCGGATTCGTTCGACGAGTAATCCCGTCGCGACGAAAACCGTGACCACCGACGAGAAACTGCCTTCTTTCCACGCTAATGCAACCGCGAATCCACCCGTCAACTAACCACCTAACTGCTGCCTAGGAACTCTGGTGTGTTTGTCACCACCGGACACCGCTCTTGCTAGAACAGCGCTACTTTATTCGATTTTCTTCGTACAATTGAATTAAATCGATGTAACGTCTGCATACTGTTTTATCTCACTTATACATTTTCATCACGCAAATATAGAAACCTGTAATTACAATTTTCACGAGTTTTAGAACATTTTAGGAGTGGTAAAAAATAATGATTAAATTGATTTTTAGTCATACCATTCCAGAGCATTCCTGAAGAAAACTTTCTGTGAGTAAGCTTCGAGTCGGCACCACAAGGGTAGTTTCTTCTGCTCTGCTCGACAAAAAATTACGAAAAAATTCACGAACAGTCTACTTAGTAGCACACATGACAGTGAATTTTTCAGAATTTTTTATACAGAGCATCGTAGTTAAAAAAAAGTCCGAAGAAAGGAGAACTGGGCTTGCCAGAAACACGATGTTCACATAAAGAGACGCGAGGGGAACCAGAGGAGGGGAAGAGGATTAGTAGGTAGGTTAGGAAATCGGTTTAAGGAGATTTACGACCCCGTCGGAAAATAACTCTGAATCCGGTCGAAGCTCGTTTCGAACGTGCGCGGAATGATTGTCGAAAGTTGGCCATCTAATGGGAAGTTTCCCACGCGGAACCAACCGATCCTCCCCTGTGTCTTGTGCATGGGGGAAGAAATTGCAGGCTCGGTGGCACGCACGAAACGCGCGGCTCACCGCTTTTGCTCCGGGTCAAAGAATAGGCTGCGGCTTGCTCGAATATCGACAAACTGCATTCCTCGGCCCAGTTTTCCCCTCGCGCTTACGATCGGCCGCGAGAACGACCTCGTAAACTATTAGAGCCAGGGTCTCCGCGAACCAGCCGGTACGTGTGTCGGAGTCGTTAATAAAATCGTCGTGTCGGGTACGCTCCCTTGTGACGTTTTCCGCTGTTGGCCAACCGCTGCGAATCGGGGTGGCCGCCAGCCAGTTTGTCCACAGTCCTCCGAACAATCCTAAGAATCCACCAAACGTTAATGACTTCAGGAGTCTTTCGATTTCACGAGCAAATGGATCGTTTACCTCTCGCTTGATAACATCGAGTCAGACTCGCGATGAAAATTAGGAACACGTTTGTTCACCGTCGCAGATATGTGACGTCCGCAATCTCGGAATTTATTTCGAGCTAGTTGAGTCAATTTTATACACTTCCTTATCTAAAGTTTATCGAAATTCTTCTGTAGGGCTTTTTATAAAAGTTATTTACTAAATGTGCTGCGTATTGCTCGGTTCACAGTCAGCGAGATACTGTCTGTACGTTAACATGGCTTGTCTTGAATGTCTGAGCAACAACCATATATTATAAATAGACTGCGGATGTTTATGCAATTTGCAATTTTCGTAGACGAATTTTAAGAAAGTGGAATCAAATAAAATCTTATTTTCCGTGGTCTTAGCCATTTTAGATCAGAAATCAATGAAAATAGTACTAAATTCAGTTGTACTTTATGTCATAGCATTTTCTGAAAATTTTCAAAAGCCATAGTCCCATAAAGATCCGCGGTCTAATTATAAACTATTACAGAGTCAAAGTTTATCTAGATTCTTCTACCGTTCCATAAAGAAGTTGCATTTGATAAAACTTCAATAACGAAGGCGAGCGATGGTAAGCAGCGAAGTAATGCCAGTGGTGAAGCCTGCTTGATCGCATAAAAGTTTGTCAACTTGAGAACGAGGTCTCCTATCCCCATAGACGAACATCAATAAACCGAACGAATGCGCTGAATATGATGAACGAATAAAATTAATAAAACGGATACGCTTGCTAACGAACATCTCTTCAACGACCAAATCTTTAGCCTGTAGCTGAGCCTTGGCCTGAGCTGACACACAAGCGATTCAGAGTCCTAACGACCCAATAGTTTCGAGACAGGGTTAACGAGTCACTCCGAGGCCAGGGTGAACAAAGAGCAACGAATTTCGATAAAATCGCGAGAGAAAGAGAGTCCTCTATCCGAGTTGTGGAGCTCTCGGTAGCGGTCGCATCGCGTGAGTGCGTAAAGTACGCCACGGAACGATCCCGCCGGTGGATTATGTTAATTAAACGTAATGCAAGAAGCCGGGGGAAATTAATCGCGTCGCCGCGCCGGCTCGATCGCTCGTTAATGGCGGCGCTGGTTCTCTTCGGCTGGGTCGGCTCTCTTCTTCCTTTTCTTTTATTTCTTCGTGCTCTCCCCTTCGTCCTCTTGCACTTTCCTCTTCGAAAGAGAGAGGAACTATACTCCCCCGAGCAGGGACACATTTTCCTATTGGTTTCGCGAGGTGTCGGAGATTTTGCTCGCTGTTAAAGCGGCGCAAACAAACGCGCCTTTACCGTGCTCCTATCGAATCCCATTGAGTTTCGCCGCCTCTGTACAGAACGCGCAAAATGCATCTTCTGTCAGTGGTAAATTAACCCCTTGTCTTCCAGCGCCGAGCAAAGACGTTTCCAATGCAGATCTTTGTGTGCTATAAACATTTCCTCCTTCGATTTTAGGAAACAAGTACTATTAAGAATGTAATAGAAGCTCAAAAATTTTGTGTTAATCTCCTTTAAACGGAAATACAGTTCTAATTCTTCGTCACCAATGTTTAGTCATTCCGTGGAACACAAGAATGCGATTAATTATTTTCTCCTTTCGGCATCGTCATTCTCCGTGCTCGGTTGCGTTGGTTTGCGCTCGTTTGCGAGGAATCAGCCCGCAGAAAATCCTCGACCGAAGTCGTCCCCTTCGCGATTTTTCCTTTTGGACGTGGAGCAGCTTTTCATCGAGCTTTATTAATTATCATCGAGCCCCGTGATCCGTTTTAACGAGCACCGGTTCTCCCTTTCTTTTTCTCTTACTCTCTGTTCGCCACGAATATTCTTGCCGCGGCGCGCATTGTGTCCTCCGCGAAAAGGGAGAACCCGGGAGGACCGGGTCTCCGCCGAAGAACAATCGCGGTCTCTCGATCATCGATCCTGCTGGATCCCCATTCTGCTGTCAGCCGACCGCATTCTTGCTGGTTCGTTCACTATCCTTCGAAAACCCTTCCACGAAACCGCTCCCGGAGATTCGGTGGAACTCGACGCGAGTCTCATTTTTCACCTTCTTCCTCGTCCTCTCTCTCCCTCTCTTTCGTTTCGTATACTCTGACCCTACCTCTCTCATTCCACTTTCGTTTAAAATCCGTAACGATTAACCTCTCTCCCCGATCAGAACTTTGGCCATTTCCTTGGCGAAAGTAAGAGCGCGGCTATTATGCACCAAGGAAACCCTAACTGTGTCCCGTGATACGTATGAAAGTTTACGGTTAGCTGGCAATTTTCAAGATACAAATGATCAAAGTTACGAACCTTCTCATTCACCTTGAAGTTTTAATTTGCTGTCATAGAAATTGCAGTGGGAAAGAAATAATTTAATTATTGTATAGTGTTTTCTGTTTGTTAACATGCCCTGTCTTGAACGTCCTGGCATCAGCCTTAGATAATGAACTATTATAGGCAGTGAAAACTGCAACCAATAAACGAAGATCGACAAAAGTATTTCATATCATTCTGATCGAGCGGAGGTTCGAAGTGATCGATCAAATAAATAGTAAAAGAGCGAACAACCGCGCGAATGAGAGAACGAAAAAATGTTTCACGCTACAAATCGATGATGCTCGAATCAATTAGAGTTCTCAAGATTGTTGTCCCGTTCAGAGTAAAAAGAGTTCGATTCGATCGATCCGCAACACCGGGTCGGAGAAAAGGTGTCCGATCCCCTGATTGGCAGCGCAATGTCCGATCCTAATGCGCTAAAAGCAAAAAGGAACCTATCCTTCGATCCGTCGTAGCTCTAAGTCTCGGTCCCGAGCCAAGAACCCGACATCCTCTACGATTATTACCGATGTATGGAGGGGGGCACAGACTTGCTCGATGAAATTGAACGTTTTTTGCGAACGGGTTTGCGCCGTGACAATGGCTGTTGGGTAACGGCTTGCCCGTGGAACGCGGATACACAGTTCGGCAGGTTCGCCGGCTCGGTTAAGGCTGATTTATCGTCCCGAAGACGTTGCCAAATTGGCAGCTCGCTTTGTCGAAACTCGTTACGCGGGCCAATCGCCGCTCCGGGATCTCCTGCAGTCCGAATTTTGGATAATCTCGACGAGTATACGTGAGATCGTTCGCAATTCCGCCGGGAGAGCCCGTTTTCCCCCTGTTTGGCCCCTGTTGGTCGTCTTCTTCCGCCCCGTTTCACCGTGCCCGTGGCTCCTCTCGCCGTTTTTTGCCAAGTTTCGCATCCTCCAGAAGTTGGCGAGTCTCTGCACTGTTCACAGTCTTCCGAACGTGTAGCAGGACCAAGTCTTAAAAAATTTTGCGGCCCTCCACCTCCAGTGTGGTTGCACAACGATCTCTTCTGGGACGTCTCATGTCCAGCAAAAGCGAATTATTCGAGAGATTACTTGTCTGATCAGCGATATCGTTCTACTAGGTCCGAGAACAATCTTTCAAAACATCCATTTTATCCATTAATAGTAGGTTCAATTACCTGTTTGCCTAGACAACCATTTTATTCTACAGCAGGTACCTCCAATGGTCAATCTGTCTGAACAAAGATTTTGTTTCAGCGAATCTTGCTATGTACTCGATTCAATTTTGGACTTCATGTAAGGTTGGTAGCAGCGTGCGGTAAAGAACGACCACGCTGTTGGCAACGGAGACCGATCGTCGCTTGTCTAAAACGACAGAGCGACGACGGCGAAGGCGCGATCGGCACTTTTTGTCGGACGTTTGAAGCGAATACACGTGTTACCTATTTTATTCCTGGACTATTATTTTATTCCCTTATACCGAAAGAGCCCTTATATTCATTATGATTATCAATAGTAATATTTTTCACAGCGCACAGGTTCGATCAAATTCTACACTAAATATAGCTAAAGTGAGGCATAAAACGTTAGCTCGCTTTAGCTATATTTAGTGTAGAATTTGATCGAACCTGTGCGCTGTGAAAAATATTACTATTGTTAAAACAGTACGATCTCTCGTGAACCTCCTAAATTATCATTATGATTATGTAAGGAATGAAAAGCGCCTAACAATTTCGTAACTCGTGATGTTTCACTTATGTTCGAATAAATGGTACCTGTTCCAGATTACACGGAGTCGCGTCGGTTCTCTCGAATTGAATTTAAGGTTGAAAAACGTAAAAGCACGGTTTTTTTGCAGCCACCTATCCGTTTGGAGGACGGGTGGTGCGGTCGTGCGGAAGATCGCCGAATTCGCCATTGGCTTCTTGCGCTGGCGACCGGATAAGAAATTGAAAGTTGTGTGTGGGAAGTCGTAAAAGGATCGCGCGGGTCAAGACGGGCCGCGGCGCGCTCGTTTCTTTTCGCGCCGATAAAGGAGGCGGGTTCGCAACTTCGAATCGAATTCTCGGGTGGGTAGGAGAGACGGAAAGCAAAAAGAGAACGAGAAAACGTTCCCGATCTTCGTTGCGATGCGCGACCGTGTGTCGCGATGACGTAAGGACGCCGAGTTACAGCTTCCGCGACGACCGTTCCCTATAGATTCGCCTAACGTCACCGGAAGCTGTAATAATTCCGATGACGACGCGCTCCCTCGCTCAATTGCGGCGCGTAAACGAGATCGCTCGGAAACGCTCCATGGATCGGTCGCTGCCCGTGTTAAACACCGTCGAAAATCCCATGGAAACGCGCTGAAATGTCACTCTGTTCGCACGTATCATCCGCTGATTAGCATTGATTACTATTCTTCGCGTTCGGTAATGAATTTGCATTTTCTTTTATTTTTCAACACGCGACTAATACATATATAAGTATCTCAATATTATAAGGGTCTAGGGCGTATATCAACGGTAATATGTTTCTCTGTAAACAAAGATTAACGTTTTATTCACTACTTTATAACAATTATTTACATGATTTACAGTCTTACCTGTAAACAAAGAAACGACAATTACAGTTTACACTTATCTCTTCTCTATTTATCGCAATCACTTTTATTCTAATATCTCCTTATTCTACAATTTCGCTTGTTTATCCTTTGCACGTGTGCTCTATTACGTAATCACTATCTTTATCTCTCTCTTACTCTGTATCGGTGTCTTTCCTCAATTCTTCCAATCATTGTGTTTCATTCCATCTAGCGGTGGTTCATTAAAAGGCGCGCGGAGCATGAGAGGCGCGGCACAATTCAAATTAACGAAAGTATACTTTCGTTACACATATAAGTATTCTGAAATATTGATTACTTCTAAAAATGGTCCACCTAAATGTAGCCACCTAATTATCTCCTTTATTTCGTATGACAACAAATGTTTCCAATGCAATTCAAATGGCATCACAAGGTGAATGCTTTGCAAATGTTATTCTTTTCTTGAAGTATATTTTTATAATGTATAATTGTATATTTTTTCCTTGTTATGTCATCACTAGACTGCGGATCTTTATTCATTTATAGCAAAACTGAGAAAAAGATGAAATTCAAAATCATTCAGGACAGAAATAACATTGAATTTAGCAGACAATTTTTATTCTGCGTAAAGATCCGCAGTCTAGTCGTCAACATTTAGGTGGACCACCCTGTATAAAGCTCATAGGTCGGCCGTAAAATATCGCGCATATAAAATATCTGCTCAGAAAATATTGAGTTGGCCGGAAAGTTCGTTTTCATTTTTCTAGAGCTATCTCCCGAATGATCCCTATTGATCGATGAGCTTGTACTCATAGCCGCACACGACACACAAAGCACAGATCGCGTTGATTTAATTATTCTCAACTAATCCTACCGAGTGGAATTCATTGGAGAAGTCTCTTCACAAACGAAACAGCGATTCGCACGTAATTCGTCACCCAGCGAATTCTGACGCGTCCCGATGCGCAGGAAACGAAGTTCCGGGGGGCGTTTTCGATTTTTCCAGAGGACCGCCGGAGGTTTCCAGCGTTTCCAGCTCCGATGCCAGACAAATCCGCGCGCAATTGCAATTTCCGCGCGACGATGCGCCCCGTCGAATGCAATTCCCCTGACACGACGCGACTCAACTTTTCGCGTTCCCGACGAGAATTCCGTCGATGGAACAACGTTTCCGGTTCCCAGCGACACGAGCAGAAAGTACTCCGCCTGAAACCCTTGAAACTGTTCGCTGTTGCTCGCATTCGACACCATAAATGTTCTCCGGCAATTAAACTGGCCATGTCGCGCGGTGAAAGGAATTGTGTTGAGGCAATGTTGCTTAATTTTCACTCTGACGAGATTCGACAATGTTCAAATCATGAGCAGACTGTGGATTTTATGCATTTATGACGGAAATGAGTAGATGAAATTCGGAAACAATTTTTACTTGGTCCAACTTTTATTTTCCGTACAAATTCGCAGTCTAATTATAATAATTAGCGGTCTAGCCAAAACAGTTTATAATTCCAGCATCATCTCGCATGGAACTGGAAACGCTTACCGCGATTCTTTTAGGAACTGTATCTTCAAAGAAATCGAACGATTTCGAACGTTTCCTGCACTTACTTGAAAACAGAAGTGCGAGGAAATGAAAAACTCGCGTAACATGATCCTGTGCGAACGTGTTGGGGTATTTCAGTGTCGTATTTCAAAGTAGCGGTTTTCAAGCGGCCAAGTACATATTGGCAGGCTAGCATTATCACTATTATTCGTTCTGGGAAGCGAAACGACGTGTGCAAAGTCAAGAACCGAAGGAAATCCGCGGCGGAAGGAAAGGGTTCGTCGATCGGAAGGCGTAGTCGCGTCCGTATCACGGGTAACAGTCCCGTCCATTCCGTCGAATCTATTTAATGCGCGTTTTATCCGTCCATTGGGCTGCACTATAATTTAATCCCATCTGTTCTTACTGGTTTCGCCTGGCGCGGCCTGCGGAGCACGTTCATTCACCACTTCGAGAGCACGAGAACGAAACGCCGCGCAGATGTGCGTCAAATGCGTGCACGCATCCGTTCGGCCGCGGCCGTTCCGTCATTATGCTATCAGACGATGCAATTGCCAATTGCCAGTGTCGACGGTGAACTTTCTCGACGATCTCGCCTTGAACGGGTCCGCGAGGGGACGCCTCGATCGCGATGGATCCCCAAGAGCTGACATCACGCTTTCCGATCGACCTCCCTCCCTTACCAGCTTATTATTGCGTCCGTCGTTGACTCGACACTCGATTAACCCCTTCAGCTGCTATTTGTTTACGGGCAATTATATCGACGCGGAAAATTTCATTTTATTTTAGGTTCCTCGCTTGAACGATTGGTTATCGTCGAGGCGCGATTCGTTTTTAAATTATTTCTAACTACTGCAGATCATCATCGAACACTTGCCTATTTCACTTTGCGTGGGATTTCTTCTCGAAAAAGCTAATGCACCGAAGTTAACCCCTTAACGGAGAAGAGTGGACGTATCCGCCGCAGACGAACGTTTAATCTATTTGGACAATTTTGTATCTAATCAAGTGTACATATCCTCTGAACACGCAGCTTGATTTTAACTATGAGATTATTGATTCTCGTTTATAAATAGCAAATACTATTGTTGAAGTAACTATTATTGAACTAGGATCTTACTCTACACCATTCTGCAATTGTGCATCAGTCGCGCGCTTGTTCGGCGCCTGTCCGAGGACGCAACAAGTCCGAAGACGGTGTGTTCCCGTCGCGTCGCGTCGGCACCGTTATCCTCGCCGAGATATTTAGACGACAGGTGTTTACGTAAGCTTTTTAGCCCGAAACGCGTCGGCGTAAAAAAACTGATTGGCCAATTACGCCGACGTCGAACGACCGTCTCGTTCCCTTGGACTCGACGTAATTATTATTTTCCGAGACGCCGGCCGATCAAGGGGGTTACTTCGGGTTAGGGAAGCCGTACACGCTCAGCTAGACGGTCCCTGAGGTCACTCGTCGGGCGCATTCATGCTCTCTCTCGACTTAACTGTAACGCGGAGGATCAAATAAAATTGCGAATTCTACAGAATATTTGACGTTAGTTCCTTTTTCATGGTGGGCAATAAATTTCTAAAATATGGAGGAGTATTATTCAAGTATGGGGTTGAATAGAAATGTTTCTACTTCAATTCTTTGATTTTTATAATCACCTCAAATTGCATCTACGCAATTTGCGGAAAAGAATGCTGCTTGAAACAATAGCCTGCGATTCTTTCGCAAATGCTGAATCTGTCGTTTTAGATTGAAATTGTTTTATTCTGAACTTGGAAATTTGAACGAAATTTGAGAGTTGTGTGTTACGTGTGGGTAGGTAATAGATTTCCAGCGGAATATGGAGTATTCTTCAAGTATGGGGTTGAATAGAAATACTTCTCCTTCAATTCTTTTATTTTTATAATTATTAGGTGTGCAAATAAGTTCCTTCCCCTTCTTTTCTGCGATCAGAACTTCTGACTGAATTCGAATTACTTCCCGATTTTGGCGCTGTCTGAAAGAGCGTTCTTTTATTTTTAAGAAGAGTCGTGATGAGACCTCTAAGAGTTTCCAGTCCTATGCAACAATTTCAAACAATATGGCGTGCGAGAATCATCATTTGCGTCACTGCTTACTCTTTACATTCCAGCTTAGGAAATCAGCTGTTGAAGTTACTGAAATGGTTTGTGCGGCACTGGGAGAGAACGCTGTACCGTACAGAACATGCAGAAAGTGGTATCCAAAGATTTAAAGCCGGAAATTTTTATTCGGAAGATGACGATCGTTCAGGTGCACCGAGAAAGTTTGATGACGGCCAGTTAGAGGAATTGCTCAACGAAAATCCGACCCAGACGCAAGAAGAATTGTCAGAAAGATTGGGAGTCACACAGCAGACAAGATTTTATTACATTTTATGTACTTATTTGCACATTTAATACTTCAAATTTCATCTACTCAATTTGCGCAAAGGAATGCTGCTTGAAACAATAGCGTGCGACTCTTTCGATCAATCCAAGCGGTAGATCCGAGATCAAATGTTGAATCTGTGGTTTTCGGTAGAAATTGTCGTGCTTTGATCTCCGAATTTTAAATGACGATCTCGGTTAGGTTCGTCGGTTGTTCGATAGAGAGATGTGTGTTACGTGTGAGTTCGACGAAAAGCGGAGACAGTCGGTTGAAGAACACCGCGCGCATTGTATCACGGGAGTCTTGGTACCTGGCCAACCGGTCTAAAACTAACGCTCGGAAAAAGAGAACAATGAGAATCGTTTGCGAGTGTCGCCGACGATTCTCTCGTCAGAGTCTCTTTTTGATCGATTCGATAAGTCGGTCCCGGTGTGCGGAGACATTTCGACGAGCGGTCGTCGTTCATTTCGGTACGGGCTTTAAGGAATTAAGGATCACCGACCTCTCGTCTCGGGGAACCTTGGTCTTGTTTCGCGAGACGCGCGTTCGACGCGATCCATTCCAGGTCGTGCAGCTCGGCGGCGTCGCAGTATTTCGTTTTACCGTCTGGTTCACCTTATCGGAGAATTATTCGGTTTTACGAGTAACAAAATTGCCCATCAATTCCCAGTCCTCCCTGCGGACAATGGAGCTCCGTGTCGAAAGTTCTTGGAGCCGCAAGAACGTAGACAAAAGATGCAAACTTAACACCGGGAACGGGCGTGTATTTATTCAACGTGCAATGCGGACCATGCAAATGGAGGAGAGTTCAGGAGAAGGTGGTGTCCTCGAACTCGGGACTTTTTCGAGTCCGGCAGCCCGAGGAGGACTGCCAAATTTTGGTACCTCTATTTAGACCAGGGGTAGTCAACCTGGTCTCTACCGCCCACTAGTGGGCGCTCCAGCTTTTATGGTGGTCGGTAGGGGTTTAGTCCGATCCACTTTCCTTTTCTTTAATTTAATGACTTTTACTATTTGGTAAATATTATTATCTAGGTGCACGCGGTAGTGCACCAGCCAAGTTCTCGCACTATGTACCTCCTTTTACACGAAACAACTTAGCCGTTTGTTAGAGGGTTATAACTCGGCACTGGAGGCAGACGGAGAGATATAATTTTGTACACTTGTTAAATGCTATCATGTCTCAATATTGACAAAATCTTCCAACATTAGTAGGTTCCGAGATATAGGACCTCAAAAATCGCTTTTGTCACTGGCTAACTGATAGATCGTCAAAACCTTTTGGGTACTTCCCATCGACCTACAAACTTGAAATTTGGTACATAGGTCCACCATAACGAACACTCAAAGGAATAATTATCAAAGTTTGAAATTTTACACCTTAAAGGGGTTGTATTGAAAAAAAACATTACGAAATAAATACGGAGGATAGAACATAGCAGCATAACATACATGAGTATAAGTTTTATTAGCTTCGAAGTCGCAACAACTTGGCCGTATTTTGTTTGATCTGACAACTTTGTACGGCCATAGGAAGTTGGCTCCTGTTTACAGGATGTTTTTGTTGGGTATGCTTTAACTTGCTGTAACTCTACTTTATAAATCTTATAAAGTAAAGTTACTTCCCTACTTTATAAATCACCATTACTGTCGAACCGGTGGGCGGTTAGATTTTACTACTAACAGGCATACAAAAATGGGCGGTAAGTATAAAAAGGTTGACTGCCCTTGATTTAGACGGTCGCACAACGGTCCCAAAGCCCGAGAACGTGGTCGAAACCTTAAAAATGAACTTTCAGCTAGTCCATTAATAGATTAAATTTCGATATACTTTCCAGAAAGAAATTCACTTTCTCCTGCTTACTGATCTTAGTAACGAAAAACGTCCGGTTTCCAGTGGTCAAGGATGATCTCGTCAGCTGCGCCGAATTCGTAGCCCGAGGCTGCGGAGCTACGGCGGAAGAGAGAGAGAGAGAGAAGCGACCAACTCCGGGGCAATAATTAAAGTCGTGCAGAGGCAGCTCGATCGGAGCCGCGCTGCGTCAAGGATCGCGCTAATTGCAGGAGGTCGAGCAAGTTCACGGTAGCGCGGCACGAGAAGGTTACTGTTACTTTTCCTGGTCGACATCTTCTAGCTCCCTCCTGGTGTGTCCCCTCTTCTCGATTCTCGCTCTCGTCGATCTCCTCTGTCCCTCTCTCTTTCTGTCTATCGTTGCCTCTCTGTTCCACGTAGGACGGCGGTGCACGGTGTTCAGTGCATGCTGGCTGGACAAAACGCTAGTCGAAACTTCTATGCTGATTTTCGGCACTGCAGAATTGTGCGAGGACTATTTCGAAAATCCAATTAGTGGTTACAATTTCTTCTGGTCGAAATGAATCGAACAATTTCTTCCAAGTCGAATAGAACGCGGTGGGACGTAAAAATAGTTGAGTCGGAGCTCCGTGCAGAAGAACCAAGACGCTGAGAGGGAAAGAGGAAGAGACGAAGAGCAAACGTGGAGACACGGGAGGATGGAAGAGAAGCCACGTACGGATGATTGGCTCGTTTCTCGAGATAGCCGCGAACCCGGTCGCGGCCGGCAGTCGTCGTAGCGTTCGGTAACAGAAGAAACAGCGCAGCGGCGAGCAGAAGCATCGACTCTTCTGGGTTACAGAAGTTGCGGTACTGGTCTAAAGGAATTACCGTTAGAAGAGCTGCACTCGTCTTACGTGCTTCCTAGACTCTCCTCCATGTTACACATCTGTGTCTGTGTCCGCGTCTATGTATCCGTCCGCGTGTATGTGTAGGGGGGGGGGGGTACGCTTGTTTTGCCTGGTCTGCGTGCATCGTCGTGCATCGGCGTGCATCGCCGGCACCGTGCGCGCACTGCACACGGCCGAGCGCGCTGTCACGCGGCCACCGAGCTCGATCCACGATATACAAGGTGTCTGTCGCGACTTTGAACCTGTTCTCGTCCGGGACACCGACACCGCTCGATGTTAATTGCCGGGACATGGACACCGGACCTCGCGACGCGATTTTCTGCCATTCGCGGATCCCATTCGTTCGCCGTTATCCTCCGTTTGTTCCTACAACCTGGAGACTGAACTCTTAGTCTCAGAAACTCCGCACTCGAACTGTAATCTGACAATCTTCTGAAGATTCTCTGAATATTCATGTTAACACTGAAAGGGTCTTGTACTTTCTATACCTGTTATTAAATGAGAACACTGAGCTTACACATTATTTGATTAGTCTGCAATTTTTATTGAGAATAGATACGCTCCTTTCCAAGCGACAGAGTACGTGTCTACAGTGGCAGGCAATAATTGAACCATTTTTGGCGAACCAGAATTGAAGTGGTAGCCTGTAGACTACAAGAACGACGAGTGTTGCAATTCGCGACTCGTGTCTCTCCAATTTAGGACAAGTACGATCCGGCCTGGCACAGGCGTCTAGGTCGTTTCGATTAACCTGTTAAATAGGTAATTTATCGAACCTCAATTTACATTTAAGAGCGATACGGACGAGACAAAATATTATGCATGTTCTGTTTGCCTCTCTGTGTCTGACTCATGATCATCTAGATAAAGAAATGTATCCGTTCTTTACAATTGGTTTGCAAAAACATTTTCTGTGAATAACAGAGAATGCTCAATTTGTACCTTCTCCACTAGTGTTTGATACTTGTTTCTCTCGGTCCCACCCAGTACGCGATAATTAACTCGCGAAATTAATTGAACGTCACCGTTGATACACATTAATTCCCAAAATATTAACGCGAGCCGGGGTTTCGCAGAAATAAATAATCCCATGGAGGTGCAGTCTGGTGCATCCGACTGGTGAATTGGTCCCAGATGAACGGATTAGCCGGTAGGCTGGTTGTAAAGGACGAAAGGATTAGAAACAACGAGGATAGAATATCTGTCGCCTCGAAGTGCCTCGTCAAACGGATCCTTTGAGATTTCGAGAGCACTTTGAAGAGGAACCTCTGCGACAGCTACCGGATTATAATCCGCTTGGACGCCGTACACAGTCTTGTTTAACGCTCCGTTTCAACGATATAACAGTAAACGGGCACCCGGGTCCGTGTCCTTATCGTTGGCTATATATTAGAGGTGTGCGGGAACCCCGGGTATTCCCGAATCCCGATGCCGGGAACGGGATGGGAAGCCTCGTATCATGTCGGGACGGGATCCCAAGAAATCCCGGGTTTTTTCCGAGAATATTCGGAATTCCCGGGGGCGTTCGGGTTTCCCGTGAATTTTTTCGGGATTCTGATATATACAGGGTGTCCATTTTATCTGAAGACATTGAAATATCTCGAGAACTATCCCTAAGGGGGGGCGGGGGAAGATAAACAACTTAAATGGAAACCCCCATTTAACATTGCAAATTTGGATTCTCCAGAAAAAATATACAAATTTAATCTAGGAGTTTTTGCATTTTGGTTCACAGATGGCGCTGTAATGGGCAAAAATCAAAATGGAAAAAGTCGTTGAAAATTGGGCATATCTCGAGAAATAGACATCAGATCAGAAAAATAAAAGTAGACATTTTATATTTTTAAGAATGCAATTCAATAGCACCATACTTGACCCCCACCCCCACCTCCTGAGGGTGGGAGAGGGAACTATTTCAAAATCTTCAATGGGATACCCTTTTTTGTAGCAAATCTTGGTTCTCCATTGATTTGATATTACTGGTGTAATTTCTTTCACAGATGTCGCTGCAAGCGAAAGCAGTTGGAAAAATTGATTGGTTTGTTTATCAATCCTCAGGAGGTGGGGGTGGTGGGTCAATTATGGTGCTATAGAATAGCATTCTTAAAAATATAAAATGTCTACTTTTATTTTTCTGATCTGAACAGAGAATAGAAATAATGCGGAGCATTGTGCTGGTTTCTAATGATAATTTTATTCTTTAACACTAAACCTACCGAGCACTAAAACCGATTAAAATGTTTTAGCTTACTGAAATGACAAGCTCTATTTATTTCGGTTTTTGGATAAAGAAATTTATCGCATCAATTTCCATGTAAGCAACTTCATGATTTCAATAATTGTAAGATGATAGAAAAATATTGTGAAAATATTCCGAGGTTTTGGGTTGCTTACACGTAAGGAAAAGTCGGGACACAAATAAGTAGAAATGAAAACGATATTGCTCGGGCAAAATCCCGCATTAAATGTAGCCGAGACGTCTGGTTAAACGAGGCTCGAAGACGCCAGGAAGAATTCAATTTGCCGAAAGAGATCGCGAGCCCCGGGGAAGACGCGAAATTTCTGTGTATCCGACAGCGGAGATTAATCGACAGGATACGCGAGCGAGAGTTTAGGGCTTGCCGCCATGGATAAACTAGTTACAGCCGATCCTTAACGAGGCTGGATATATCGAGGGCTTAAGGGAATACGGTGAAATTGGATTTTGAACGCCGATAGACAACTTCGTTGAATTTCGATCGGGGACGGCTCCTCGCGGCTCCGCGGTTTCAAGCGGCATCTACGCCAACCGAGAAATTTTGCATCCGATTAGCGCATTATGTGTAACCAACTCGGTGAACGTTCATTGAAAATTATCGTGCGTAATAGTCGGGGGATTACGGCACCGTTTCACGCCGGATCGATCACTTTCGGTTTCTACGAAGAGCCATTCGCAATTTGCATTTCCGTTAATCTATGAATCTCGAAAAACACTATCCAGAAGACAAGCTTATATTGTAGCTGATGTTTTGTAATATCTTCTTTAAACATCTTCTTTAAACTTTTGTGAAGTCTTACAGGGCTAATTTTAAAATTTAAAACATGTTCAAAATGGACCAATGTTCCCAGATCGAAATGAAAAAGTTGTCGACTCGATTCAGCAAACAGTTTTCGTGATAAATATTCTTCCTTTACATTTTTATAAAACCTTACAGGACTAATTTTACAATAAAAAATGTTCACAATGGACCAATGTTGCCTGATTGAAATGAAGAACTTGTATCAACGGGGGGGAGATAGAAGAATATTGTTCAAGGAATTAATTTTAAACGCGATGGCGATGTGGGTTAATCGCGTTAATGTTTTCTAATTGAATGCGGGAGATGGCAGCACGGAAAATATTTGCATCGTGTGGTCTAATCGATGAAAAATCCCGACCGCCCGTTAAAATAGCTGCCCGTTATAATGGCCGTCGCGGCCGATAACGTTTCAATGCCGTTAATTAACTCGAAAAGACGGTCCGCGATCTAACGGTGACGGAGGCGAAAATGTCTGTCCGGTAAATTGTTCGGGTTTGGAAAACTTTCACGTGAATGAAAACAAATTGGTAACAATTATCTCTAATCGTTTGCACTTTCGTCGTAATTGCCCTTTCGTCGAATAGGTGGCAGTTTAACGCAACGTATCTGATAAAACGAGAACGATTAGAAAATTACCGTAGCCTTCGTGGGCGATTCTATCCTTCCAATCTTGTTAAACAGGATTCTATCGAAAAGTCTAATTACAGACCACCGTCCGCTTGAAGAAAGAAAGAGAAGCGTGAATACCGGTCTGATGTCGTTCTGTGCTATTAGATAATTAGATAGACGAGTACTTTAACTAATTATAATTTTTCTCCTCGTGTATATATCTTTTTAATGAGCTCAATTCACGTGATAAATTGATAAGAAAATTTTTTAACGAGCCCACAGAAGCGCTATCTTGTTTACCGTAGTAAACAAAAATCATTATCGATGAAAGAGAAAACAGTGTGGGAAGGAATATTTCTGCGGAGTTGGAAATGCGAAGGACGCGAAAAAAGAATGAAAGTATCTGAAAGCAGTTGTGGGGCTTTTTCGAGACAGAGAGGATCGGGAAGGGCACGGTCGGCAAAGGTTAATCGAGAAAGCGGGGGCGAACAAAGGGGTGGAAAAATTAGCACAGTCTGGAGGGTGTTCGGTGCTGGCTATACCCTATACGTGGAGCGTTTGTCGGTACGTATAGGTTGTCGGCACACGGACCACACTGTACGCGGTCTAGAGTGTTTCTTTCCCTTGCTCCTCGCGCCCCTGACCCTCGCACTTGGCCACTCGGTCATTGTTCGGCTCACAATGAACCGTTTCGATATATACCTCGGCTTCTCCGCGGGCTTGGCTCCGCTTCCTCTTGGCGTCGCGACTTATGCGCCACGCCGCACCGGCACGCCTGTTACGTTCCTCGCGTCGTCGCTTTAATTAGTACCGAGGTTTCTAGCTGCAGGGCGAAATCTCCAACCGATGGAACCACCACTGCACGCCACCATAAGTCCCGCAAAGAAAGACGAAACAACAGTTTTCCTTGTTTCGTCCGCGTAATCCGTTCGTTACAAAAGTAAAACTGTCTTTGACAGTCCGTATGGACTTTATTAAGTTGCGAAAACATTTCCAGAATCATAAATGAGCGTGGCTTCTCTTCTGTCTCTGTGTAAAGTGCCCCGAGGGGCGTGGTTTCCTTGCTCTTTGTGCATAGAGACTTCTGAAGGGCGTGGCTCCATTGCTCTCTATTTAGATGTGTCCTGAACAGGTGTAATCTCCTTTAACTCGCTATACTATGTCTTGAGAAGCATGATTCCATCGTTCTCTCTATACAGAGTGCTTCGAGGGGCGTGGTTTAGTTGCTCTACTTATGTGGAATACTCTGAAAGGCGTGGCTATCTGCATATAGAGTACTTTGAGAGGCGTGGTTCTGTGGCCACTATGTAGAGTGCCGCGATGGGTGTAGTTTATTTGCTCGATTTATGTAGACTACTTCAGGGGGCGTGGCCTTGTTGCTCCCTATGTGTAGAGTGCCTCAAAGGATTCCAGTGACCGCATCGCAGCTAGGATACTGTTTCACAAAGTAATCTGTGGTCCTCGCTGACATCAACTTCCGCAACCTCCCACGCGTCAGAAATTGCACCAAAGTATGTATTCCTCCAGGATTCTGAATTCCTAATCAATAAACTAACCACTCTTTTGTTTGTCTAGATGCATGAATTGAGGCGTTATGCTGAAAAATGAAATTGTCAGTCTCAATTTCTTTTGTAAATGGTGTTAAGACCATTACCAACAGCTCCGTATATTGTATCGAATCATCTTATGATTAATTCGACAGATTGGTGCGTTTTCAATCATTAATCTCCACCACCGAAGTTACGACTCATTGCGCCAAAGCTTCTAACTGCTCGATAAGCAACAAAAAGAGGCTTTCGGTGCAGACGAGAGGCCCTTTCGACCAGAATAGAGACAAGGTATAGTAGTAATCGAGGCAGAAGACCGTAACGAAAGAGTCGAGCGAGAAAATTGATACGCGAGCGCGGAGCCACGAATCCATCGGCGGCCGACCCGTCGGAGCGTTGCATGATTTTTATCGCGCCTCGTTTCTCCGCGGATTGATAGGCCTGGCACGATGATTAAACGCACGAAAAGGTCAGAGACGGGAATTTCTCGTGGCCCGAACTAGCTCGGACGCCCGCGCGCGCGACCCGCTCGTATTCTCTCGTTCTCTTTGCGGAGTGGTGCGGAGCAGAGCGGCGATCGGCCGTTATTTATGCGCCGTTGCTCGCGCTACGGTTCTTTCCTGTTATTTGCTGGATATCGCGGAGAGCGGTGCGGCGGCGCGCTGCGCGTCGTTCATTCTACTGAACTTTTAATAGTTTCAACCCGGAAATTCCTGCGTACCCTTCACGGTCGCCCCTTCTCCATTAACCGAATCGTGTTCGGGTCGCCCGCGGCGATACTTTGTTATAGATCGAACACCGAGAGAGAACTAGCCGCGTGTGTGCGCGCCCGCTCTCGCAAATAATTCCGCGATCGCGTAACACACCGACGGGTCACGATGCCGGGGAAATAATTCGCCCGCGGTTGATCGACGTCGATCGAACCACGGTAAATCAAACCACGAGATCGAGATCGCTCCTTCGCATCCAGACCGATAACGAGGACTAACGAGCACCGCGTACGGGAATTACCATAACCGACTGGACAAACTTCGAAATTTTGCTGTCCTCTAACCCTCGCGCGCGATGAATTTCACCTGAAAGCGGACCTTTGCTACTTTCAATTCGAATTCTTCTTGCAGAAATGTAGAAATTAATTGGACATCCTGTTTGGATGCGGTGCACCAGAATCGAGAACTAGATTTTGCCAAGGTTGTCAACGTGCATGTATCATAACACTTTTTATTGCATTTTCTCTTTTAATAATTTTAACAAATGGAAAATAATGTAACATCATTCAATCCTTCTAATGTCTTCATCTTTTATTAAACTTTTGCCGTAAAATGATGTCTCAGTCTCGTCATAAAATTGATTATTAGACTGCGAATTTTTATGCGAAATAAAAATTGACTGCATCGATTTTAAAAATTTTTTAACAATTTTGAATTTCATCGACTCAATTTCGCTGTAGATGCACGAAGATCCGCAGTCCATTAATAATCGTTAACTGTCCACCACAAACTAACGTGATTCAGAGAGCCAGAGGAAACTGAACGGTACGATTTAATGCGAGACGAGAATTGAATTGTAAGGCAAGAGGTTAATCGATTCAGTCTGAAATCTTCATCACGACTCTTCATCTCTAAAATTGATTAAAGGGTGAGAGGCCAGGAAAAATGTAAAATAATATAATCTCATGAGCGCCGACGGTGTATGCATAGCGATGTCCTTTCACGACGAGCGGCACGCGCCGAATTAATTGCCGTATCGGGCTAATTATCGCTTACAGACGGCCGCGCCGTTTAATCGTCGAGAAAGCGTCGGTGGTATCGTCGACGATAGCGAGTTAGCCTTTCTCCGGTCTCGACGGACTTTCTTATCGAATTCAGTCTCCTCTTCTACCTCTATCCAGTCATCGATGAATCGATTACCGGCGTACGAGGTCTGTTAAAAGATCAATCCAACTTTTTTAATTGTGCGGAAGCGCAGTTGCCGGAAGTAGGAATGGTCGGTATGTAAGCTGAAACAAATTAGAAGACCTGGCACACCGGAAGTGGTCGTCGTGTTAGCGGATGGTCGAGAGTAATCGGCTGCAAGGATTTTCGTCGGATTAGCGAGAGAGAAGGAGGAGAGAGAACGATCGACGGTTAGAAGATGAAAAACGGATATCGTTTGGTGTGTAGTCACGGCTGCGCTATGCAGGGTTCATAACCCGAGTTCGAAGGCGGGAGGGAGCGGTGAGTTACACCGGTAAAGCTTCTTAATAGGGCTCTAGGATCGCGAAGAAACGTTGTACCGAGCGCGTGTACCTCGTTTGTAATTAGCGCTGAACCGTACGTACCCCAGCCCGGCCCGGCCCGGTCCGGCGCGGCCCGACTCGCCGTGCAATAATTCCTACGTGGTTTGCGTTCGACGCGAGCGAGCTATAGCAGAGACCTATACTGTAAAGGAGAGCCTGAGCACAGCCATGCGTGGAAAATTTACTCTATCGAAGGGGAATCGTGTTTCGTTCGAATATGCCCGCGCTCCATGCCGCTCGCCGATTCGAGCCCACGATGCAACGCGAACAACCACGCCTAAATTTAACGCTCGCGGTCCGCCAGGACTACCGAGCATACCTTAAATGGGTGGGGTAATGGATAGGTGTATCCCACGTGGATAGAAGAACGTGGACACAGCCAGATCGATTCAATTCATACCGATATCGATCTACCCAACCGCGTCGAGCCTCATTGTCCCAGCCATACGAAAACGAATCATACTTTTCCCTCCTTCTTCGTTGCTCCGATCTTGTTGCGCTGTTCTCTGCTCCCATTTTCTGCGGAACGTTTTCCCATTGCTTCCATTTGTTATCGATGAAATAAAACAGTTCCGGAAAAAGCTCCAAGACAAAGAATTGTTGCGGTGTCGTATCTGCTGTTACGAAATAACGATCGACAGTCGAAATGACGATCGGCACGAAGTGCGAGTGCGAGTTACAAAGTCGTAAAAAGTCATGTAACTCAATTTTTTGCTAAGAAAAAACAAAAATTATACGAGAATTATGTAAGTTGCCTGAAGAATCGCAGGAGATCATAGAACAAAGCGTCATAAAACTTATTCTAAATGGTAAAAAATTGGCTTTCATTTTCCCTTGAGAAAACGAAATGACTTTCCGAACGAAAAAATTGTCTTACTAATTGCCAGATACGGGTGCAACATAGACAGTGCTTTATTTCCTCAACGATTTCGTATTTCTAAATCCATTAAATCTAAAGAGATCGGATACATGTTACCAATGCATTGCGTTGAAAATCTTCACCGAACCCTAGCAGATCTATGTCTCTGCTGTCTAAAAGAGTACCAGCACCTCCATCATCGGTTTCCCCGCGAGTAAACAACGTCTCCGAAAACCGAGTGGTTAATCTCGAGGTCAGCCCTCGGCCAGGAAAATCGCCTGATTTATCCTTCGAGCAAACAGAAGCACAGAATAAATAAAAAGGCACCCTATCCCGTTGACGCACGTCCACCAGAAGGCCGTTTCTAGAAAAAGGGACCGTCCTCCCTTTTAAACTAGAAATGCCTGATCCGAGTTAGGTGATGTTGCGTGGAATAGACGCGTGAGAACCGACAAGTCGTTTAATTGCGTCGCAGTGCGTAAACGTATCCCCGTGAACGTGAACCCCGTAAAAGCGATCGTGGACTCGCGGCTACGTGCGCACGCACGCACGCACGCGTGACAACGCGCACGCGGACCACTAATTACGAGCATCGGTCCGGCTCCGTTAGCAGCTTTTACAGGTGTAACTTACGCGACGAACGTGCTTGCTAGTGCAGCTACGACTCGATTCGGGATATGAAGCGCGAGTAATAAGACCGCGAACCTAATTGACGAGACCCACGCCCATGTGAGTTTGCGCACCCTCGTTTACATCCACGCGTCTCACCCTCTCCGATGAATGTTTACTCTGTTTACACTGCCACTTGGCAATGTGTACCGTTTCTCGAGTGCCGCGCGATTTTTCCTGCTGCCTCGATTCACACCGAGCGCGTCAAATTAATTACAGGCTCGCTGTTTCGCAATTTTGTGTAACAAGCACATTCGTAAATCACATCTTGCATCGTAACCTTTTCTCCGCGGTCGGTAAGTCCTCGACTTACGCGGATTCTTCGAAGCGAATCAGAAAATCAATTCCGAACTGTGAAATTCGTTTTTTGATTGCCAGGACGGGAGCTTTGTCGGTGCATATGTGAGAGAAGCGAAGCCATTCAACTATTTATGAGTGATAAATTTTCCATGAACGTAATTGGTTTCTTTGAATTTTCCTTTTAAATGCCAACTTTTTATTTCCGTTTTTATCAGCCTGGGTTGCATTTGCATCCCATACATGGAGGGAAGGCGAAACGACGAAGAGGCAATTACAATTTTCAAGTCACAATACACACTGCCCGAAATTACCATAAAGCCACTTGAGTTTTTGGTGAAATCATATAATCATGTCATAGTAATGAGAAGCTGGCGCACGATAGCATTTCAGGATTAATAATAGAAATCTGTACATCATTGCATTCATGGATATATTATTTATTTACAGAAACACGTAAAGTTATATAGTTTAACAAAAAACGCGAAGTGCGAAATTTCCATAAAGCTATACGTTTTTTAAGTACATAACATCCAGATTATCGAGAATTTCTTCTATATTTACAAATTAATACTTAGTATAATCGCCATTTCTTCGAGTAACGTCGAAAATTCGATTAGGCATTCATGAAATCAAAGTACGAAGAGTTTCTGCTTCGATGGATGTCCACGCTTCGTTCACAGCAATCCATAACTCGGAAACAGAGTTGTACTGTTTACAATTGCCATATACTTTTCTTGCAAGTATGTATTCCTCCAGGATTCTCAATTGCTAATCAATAAACTAATCACTCTTTTGTTTGTCTAAATGCATGAATTGAGGCGTTATCATGCTGAAAAATGAAATTGTCAGTCTCAATTTCTTTTGTAAATTGTGTTAAGACCATTTCCAACAGCTCCGTATATTGTGTCGAATCATCTTATGATTAATTCGACAGATTGGTGCGTTTTCAATCATTAATGTCCACCACCGAAGTTACGACTCATTGCAACATTACTTTCTTTTCTTAAATCGTGCCAGTAGTATGTATTTGTAATCATCTGGCCCATCCAAGTTAAACTTTTTCTCATCGGAGAAAATGATATTTCTCCCATTCTTGTGTCCAGGACATTATGTCTTTGTGCAAATTCGAGACGAGCTTATTTGTGTCGTTCTTTGAGTGCTGGTTTCTGCAGCATTTTTGTCCATCTATAGATATCTATGCATGTAATCATGTAAATAGTTTCTTTTATTAACCCTAAAATGCTATCGTGCATCAGCTTCTTATTACTATGACATAATTATAAAGTTTCGCCGAAAAATCAGGTGGCTTTATGGTAATTTCGGGCAGTATAAACTATGCATAAATTTAGTCATCCCTCTTTTCACTATGGTGAGGGTGAGCCATTTTATTCGCAAACAAACCAACCCTCCCTTCTTCTGAAGTGGAGGCAGCGACACCCCCGCGAGATACAAATATTTAATCGATCAAAGGACCTTTCGTGATTAAAACCGTTTCGCTCCACCCACGTTAGGTCCATAAAAGAGTAAGCTGTTCAAAGGAACCGTCGGCGAATCTCCAATCTGATGAAAAGCGCTAACAATTTACCTGTGCACGGTTCCCGGACAAATTAAGTCTCCTGAAAAGTGTTTCTACAATTATTCCCAATCCGGTTGACAAATTTCAATCGTTCAGGAATAAAAATTGAAAGCTAGAAGAAGAACGACAGGAGCCACAATGAATTCTTGTTAAGTATTACTGGGGAGATCAAGCAAGGATTCCAAATGAGCGAGTGTGTAATAAGTTCAAAAGCCGGATGTGCAATTACAGCGGAAGATAGGATAAGTGGAGGAGGAATTCGTTAGTTATCTGGAAGAGAGTTTTATTTATCTTAAACTGTGAATGATATCCAACACGATTCAACACCCGGAACGGCATCAATCAGACATTTCATCGCGAAAAAGCAATCTGCTCGTTGTGTCCCACGCTTGAATCCTGAGAGAGACCCAATTCACGACACAGGAGAGGTGTCATAATCGTCGAGGTATAAACACAGTCTCGCGTTCTATGAAACAACTTATAGGGTATCGCGCTTCCTCAAATCGCTCGTGCTATCGAGAGATTGCTGTTCGGGGAAAGGATATTTTTCGAGAGCAGGGGAGGCAATTGGTGGAAGGTTTCCTTTGGATCGCGTTGACGCGATCAACTCTCGCGATCCTTTCATCTCCCACACGGTGCTCGCTCTATCGCGCCGGATAAATAAACACGCGAGTGCGAGAAATGAAACCGCGCAGTGCCCGACCCGACCCGCCGCGCGAATGGCCTGCAATTTAATTGACTCGTCGAGTTTTCCCCTCGTCTCCGCGAATTCACACGCACTCTCGCCAGTGGGAAGATTTTTAATGGCTCGCGATTCGCGCTCGTTTTATCCCAGAAGATTCACCTAACTGTACCACCTGCTCGCAGACTGCCACATGGAAAAATGCTTGTCGTTGAGATAGCTCGTGATTGATCAATGGATCGTTCGAGCTCGTAGATTCGACCCCGATCTCCTTGTAGCAATTTTTAGTGGCGCTTCACAGTTGCCATTCGAATACAAAGAGTCACGTAAAGACTAATTCTAAGAACGCTAACGATTGTAAATGCTGAAGGCAGATAGCGATCTTATTCTACCAAATGACTTACTAGGAAATATAGTCGGTCCACGAACAATAGGGTACGATGACCCACAAAAGTGCTCACTTCCTCATACGTTCCTCGGAAACGCACTCGCAAGTGTTAAGCCGATTTATACTATCCGCACAGAGACACGGAGCTTGTCCGACCAGACAAATATCGGTCGGCACTAGTTTTTCTTTTGGATTAAATGCTTCCTTGAAATTTCAGTTCTTCCCAAAAATATATCGAAGCTATATTGTGACGTTCTCGAGTACTGAACAGATTTTTCTTCGTCATCTATTAGTCTTTCTTAGAGTGTCCAATATTCTCCTTCAATTTTTCTTCAGCTTAAACACTCGTGCAAAACACTCGTGTCGCCAAAACGGCGACATCTCTGTCTCTTTACAGCTTCGTCTAATCCAGCACTCGGATTTACTTACTCGCGACGGCCGAGTTTCGAAGGCTACGCCCCCTCGACCCGACCGCGCGTCTTGCTCCCCGTGGCGGTCCTAGTTCGGAGCTCCTCAGGCGCGTTCCTATGACCGTCACGGGGAGCGCGACGCGCGGCTGGGTCGAGGGGTGTAGCCTTCGAAAGTCTAATCTAATAATATAGATATTCCAGCCAAATCTTCAACAGTTAAATGAGGAAACATTTTTACTCTTTTCTTACCTGACTGATCTTTAGAGGTGCAATTAGTTCGTTGATAGACTTCCTCCATTTTCCCGACACGTGGGCCACGGTTCCAGAAACTCGGCAGAGTTCCCATTGGTTCTCCCGGAGCAGTTGCTGACACATATTTCCCGTCCCTCGTTCGCGTATTTGTTTCCTCTGGCGAACGAGGTGTCGGATTACGAGATCGCCTGCGTTTTCATCGCGTCCCTTCTGGCATCGAGCTCACGACAGAGCCGTCTCTGTTCCGCACGATGCGATAACACTCGGGCTCATTGTCGGTTCGTTATCTGCACGCGGCCGCGACGCTGACGGTGCTTGAGAACGAGAACCGGGCCTCGAACCACGCGAACCGTCACCGTCCGCCGTGCTGTGCGACGTTGAAAGTTGAAACAGAAGACGATCCCTGGAATTCTAATCACAATGTAAGCGAAAAGTTGGCCGGCCGAGTGCTGCGTGCCCGTCGGGGATGTTAGTTCTTCTCTCCGCCTCGAGTCGAGTGGATCGGTCCTCGTTGTCAACTAGTTCGGGCCCTCTCAAAGTCACAGTTTCAACCATCGATTCCATCAGGCAGATCGTATAACCGCGTGTGTCAGTGCCGGATCGATCTAGGAGCTGATTCAGGTCGGAATTTATCACGATCGATTCTTCCACTTCTTGAACGCTCTCGAGGTAATCGTTGCACTCGTTCCAGAGACTCTTCATCGTTTCCCTGATCTCGGAGGAATTATCTGAACAGAAAGGAGCAAGAATAGGGTCCATAGTCCAGGATAATCATACTATCTACTGACGAAGACACTGTAAACGCAGCACACAGGTTCACCTTGTTAATGGCCATGTAATTAGCAGATCTACCAAAGTCACAGTATCAAAGTACCATCGATTACGCCAGTTGCATCGTATAACCGCGTGTGTCAGTGCCGGATCGATCTAGGAGCTGATTCAGGTCGGAATTTATCTCGATCGATTCTTCCACGATCTACCAAAAGTTCTTGATTGCTCGCGAGGTAATCGTTGCACTCGTTCCAGAGAATTATCATCATTTCCCTGGTCTCTGAAGGATAACCTGAACAGAAAGGAACAAGAATAGGGTCCACAGTCCATCAGCTTCTATCCACTGACGGAGACACTGCAAACGCAGGACACAGGTTCACCTTGTATTATTAATGGCCACGTAATTAGCAGACCTACCATTCTACTCTCTGTTTTTCAATGCTTTCCTCTATGTTTCTGTATTCTCTTTTCTCTCTCTCTCTCTCGCGAATCGTAAAAACGAGCACATCCTTGTGCATTCGCAATGGCGTCCTATATTCGGCGCTTTCCACAAGAGACGCGCGGTTTTCGTTACGCTCTGCATGGTGCGTAAGTGGTTCCTTCTTGTTCTTGTTCTTGTTCTTCCGCTGTCTCTTCTTTTTCCCGTGCTTCTTCCTTGCGCTCTTGCTTCGACAGTTTCCTGCAAGCTTTCTTTTCCGGCACCGATGTTTCCAACGTTCGAAACTTTCTACGACTGTAGTGTGTTTTTTCGAAATCGGTCCGATGCGCGACAAAGAAGTGTTGTTCGAAACTTGTTTGACTTCGCGAGACGTGTTCCAGTGATTTTCTTTCTTCGCTCTCGATTGTTCAGGGAACTTGACGGAGGTGGCGAAACTGCGACTGAAGTCGAGCAGCTCCCGGGGGGAAACGGATGGTTGTTTTCGTGGAAGTTTAGATTCGAAATTGCCTGTATTTTTCAAGAGAAACAAGCTTGAAAATTGGTTCAGAGTTCTTCTGGAATGCAGTAAAAATAATTGTGTGCATTCAAAATAAAATTAGCGAGATTCCCTGATAATTCTAAAACGACATTTCAGAACTCATTTCCCTGTTTAACTTCGCAAGTCTGAAGTGACTAACAGTTTAACCGAACAAAAAGGATACGGAACAGGAAGAGAAACATATAATAATTCTTTTAGAGATAGATCCTCGGGTTCGACGCGTTTTCCGCGTTGCGAGCGGCGGCACAGGTCCGGGGACTCGGCGTACCGGTAAATCACGGCTTTGATTTATTCAACGCCAACGCAATTAACCGGCTGTTATTCGAGATAGCCGCGACTCGGAGGTGGATGTATCCCTATCGTGCTTCACCGAACAGCTCTCGGTATCGAAAGCAGCTCGGAACACAATACGATGTAATCGCTTGTCGTTCGCGGAAGGCTTACTCATTCCTTGCAGCGTGCGCTCGCGCAAGCGTCCACCTGCGAGACTAATCACCAGTATTTTTAGATGGGACCGTGTTCGAGCATTAGTGCAGAACAAACTGCCGGTGTGCTCGTAAATTTTATCGTGCCTCGAGGTGAACTGTTAATCGACGCTCGCGAGACGTTGTGATTAACGCGTCCCACTGCATCGTTTCTCTCGCTAAAAGCTCATAACCGGACCGCGGATCTTCGCGCAAAACGAGCATCGTCCGTACCGCTTCCTTAATAAATCTGATCGGTTGACGACACTGTTTTACATTCGAGTCAATTTGTTTTTTAATTTATAACAGGTCGCATCAACAGCTAGGTCTGTAGCGACCACTGGAATTTATGCGCACAAATACAAAGCCGAATTCTTATGCATAGACATCTTTATGCGAAATAAAAATTGTATGTATCGATTGCAAGGGGTAGAAACCAAACAAAATATTATTTCTTCCCTTAATAATTTTAATAGACGGGAAGTCAAATAACTTTTTTTTGAATGGACCAAACGACTTCAGTTTCTCTGCAAGGCTAGAAGAATTAGTTTATTAAATGACGTCTAAATGATTTGTTGAAAAAATGCATTTGGTCGAAATTGTGAAAAATAATAGTAAAAATTGATTTTGACGACTTTTTTAGCTGGGCTGATAACGAGAGTTTAGAAAATGTGTTTTGTAAACACGTATACAAATTATATATTGGGTTGGCAAATAAGTTCGTTCGGTTTTTGTGATTTATTCCAATGTAAAAAACTGAACGAACTTATTTGCCAACCCAATAAATTCTGAAAATTTCATTGAAATTGGTTAATTGGTTTACGAATTATAAACGGTCAAAAGTGGTAAAAATTGCAATTTTTCTTGATTTTCGGCCTACAACTGCAACTTTTACCACTTTTGATCGTTCATAATTCGTAAAGCAATTAACCAATTCCAATGAAATTTTCAGAACGTACATAATTTATATGAGTTTACAAAACACATCTTTTAAATTTTCGTTATTGGCCGCGAGCTAAAAAAGTTGTAAAAATCAATTTTTGCTCTTGTTCTTCACAATTCCGACCAAATGCATTTTTTATTATTGGACGTCATTTAAGAAACTAATCCTTCTAGCCTTACAGAAAAATCGAAGTCGTTTGATCCATTCATGAAAAAGTTATTCTGATTTAAAATGTGTGTGATCAGTATTGCTCCTAACTGTATATGACTTCTCATCTATTCAAATTATTAAGGGAAGAAAGAATATTCTGTTTGGTTTCTACCCCTTGGAATCGATCCTAACGGTGTATACATCTTCAATACTTAAAATTTTCCTACAATTTTGAATTTGATCTACTCGATTTTGCTGTAAATGCATAGAGATCCGCAGTCTAGTGTTGATTATTTGTGATATTTTTATCATGATTTAGGCAATCACTTGATTTTTGTCCGAGCTGGTTTCAGAAATACTTTTTGACACGAGCTCGAATTATTATTAACGAGTCTGGTTAGGGGTCGATTAAGGGGTTGATTGGTCGATAAGATGGACCGAAGGATATAGCGCACCGTTCACGAGGAAGAATAATTTTCCCGAGGTCCAGACAGCAGTGAACAACGCGTGTAATAAAGAGGGATTAACGTGTGCGTTCTTGATCGGAGCACTAGGGAAGATCGAAAAGGATTTCGTTGATAGATAGCCCGACCAACAAGGTCCGTTTCCACAGGGACAGACGATAGAGGGAACAGGCAGGAGATAGACGATAGAACATGGCTCGGGGAACATCCGGCGACCATGATGAATTCGCGGAACACTGCGCGCGCCTTCCGGTAAATCGGAAACGTATTGCAATTTTTTCCAGCTGCAAACCTTTCTATCTGAACGACGAACGTCGGTCCGTGTACGATACTGCGTTCGATACCGATAACAGAACGGATAGAGCGCAGATAGAGAGCGCAACCGAACGTGGAACGAATCGCGAGGATTTTGCACGCATGTTTCGAACCTAACCGATCCGATCCGATCCGAGACGGGACGATACGAACGTTCAAAGCGGACCGATACGCGCCATATTTAATAGCGATAACGGCTTAGCTAACGACTGATCGCGTCCCCGCCGGCCGATACCGCGAATGATCCATGGATCGGCCCGCTAGATCGTCTCCGGCTTCTTGCGGCCTCTGGAATCGCGGATTTCCGTACCTCGCTTGCTGTAGTTCAACTAAACCTCCGATTATCGGTGACGTCATCGACAAGTACTGACATCATCAGTACTTATACTTATTAACAAACTGCGGATTTAATGCACTTATATTATTCTCGACTTTTTGACATCAGTAAAAGAGGAATTGTAATTTCAGTTAAGTCGAGCCTCTCACGACAGACCTGGACAATTTTTATTAACACTGCCGGTCAAATAACCGGTCTTAGATTTTTAATTTTGTAATTATAGAAACGATGACGTTGCTTATATGCAAATTGATTCGTTAAATTTATTTATCCATGCACGTATTGCAATGAAAATTGCACAAACTTTAAATAGATAGAGCCTTGTCATTTTCATCAGATGAAACACCTTAATCGCTTTCAGTGCTCGGTAGTTTTAGTGTTAATTGGCGAATCTCATTTCACAGAACGTGTCAAGGTTATTTCCAGAATTGGACAGAATCCTTTCAGTTAAATTACGACCAAAGAACACTAGTATATAATTGCTAACAAGTTCCAAGAAGTCATAATTACTTTTATTCACCTTTATATCGTCGAGTCTCAACCAGTCGAGACCTCGTAAAGAATAAGTAAGGTATCGATAATCCGTCGATAATCGGCATCCACACCTTGTACTTTCGCCAATTCCCGTAAAAAGGTCTAGTGGTACATTCTATCGTGGAAACGTCAGTAAAGGGTTTTTGCACGCTGCGGTTATTCCACGGTTTCCCATTATTTCCGAGCGAAAGAATCGCGTAGCGTCGTCGCTTTGCGTGCGTGCTCGATCGGATCACGATCGAGAGAAACGGTACCCGGTTTTTGCATTTAAACAGATCGATCGGATCGCGGCTTCTTACCGATCGTAGACTCCCGCGGAATTACCTGTTTCGCGTGCCCGGCAAAACCGAGATTAATTTCTATCTTCGGCCGCGGATTAACGCCGCGTTCCCTCGTGTTTCGATCGCGTTCAATTTTATCTCGTCGGCTCGTTTCGATGTTACTGCGATAATAATCGTTTGGCGAACTCATCTCGCGATTGCGAAATACCGCTGATAAGATACAACCTTCGAACATTCACACCGATCTTTTACCTCGAGTTTGTCTTATTTGTTTCGCTTTTTTGACTATTTTTAGAGAATTTATTTATTTAATCTATTTATTTAATCTACAATGAAATTACGGATTTATAAGTATTTATTACAATAAGCCACATATTTTCATGAATATTGTGTATTTTCCCAGAGAAATATTTTATTGGAACGATTAGAAAATCTCTTGTGATCAAGACAAAGTGAAAGTCCGGTCAATTGTTGTACAAGTTACATACGCTGTAAATGCACATTAATTATGTCGTTCTCTTGCAAACGCCAGGTATAATAGTATACTTGGCTAGCTTAGAATTAATTGCTTCTCTTTGTGGTCAACAGCCAGAAGTAAAGTGCAGCTATCATTAATTTCCAATTCGGCGCTTTGAGATGCAAATCGTGTTCCTCCGGAATTCTTTTCGCATATTAACTTCTCGGCAGTGTGCAGGCTAGAATTTCAGCACAATGGAAAGCCGGAGGAGCGAAGTCGCGAGACCTTCCCTCGCAAGACTTCGTGCGCACCTTTCTTCTTCCGCTTGAATTACCAATTTATTCTGTCTGAACTTTTACAAGCGCTCGTTAAAGAATCGCGAGTTGTCCGCGAAAATTACGAGCGCCGCGTTTGCGCCGAGCATTCATTTCAAGGAGAAACTTTTTTTCGCGAGCAGTTGCACGCAGTTGCACGCAGTTGCACGGGTCCTAAGAAATCGGGTTAACACAGAGCCACGTTCACTTGTGCCGCGGACAAAACTGTTGCGAGAGCACGCATAATTGCGCGTAAACCTCTCGCGAACGATTCCCGAGGAAAGTTCTATTCTCTTTTTTAGTCGGCGAGTCCTTTCTCCGACATTATCGAATTTTTCTTATCGGACTTTCCACTTCGGCGAGACGATTTATTGCCACTGCTCGCAATTCCAGCTCGCCTCCAGCTTAGAGTCCGTTGCAGATTTCTGTAAACCGCAGAATTTCATTTTCAAATGAGGAGATTTTTGTGTTCAATGCGTCAGCCTGCTGAGAGGAGAAATTAATTGAAGTGGTTCGAAAGGAACGCTTTACCAAAGAAATACACTCGGTCGCTGTAAAGTGCATCCTTTCAGTTGCTCGGAATAAAAAGAATAAAGAAGTGATGAACGATGAAAATAGTTGCGCGAGGAGAGAAAGGTTTCAAATGAATCGGGACGAGTCTTTTGATGATTATCAAATTGCAATTTAAATGTGGTAGCTAGGGGAATTTGTTTGTACAGGAAGTTGGAGGTGGGTCGTAGAAATTGAAAATCTCGTGAGAGGTTTAGACGACGTTGATTAGCGAGCTCTGCTAGGCGGATTAGCGATGGATCCTTGTCGAGTGGACTCCGTGGGCGTTCACGTGTACCGTACTCGCATACCAGGCCAAGCGCACCAGTTGCACTTATTACCGGAGATTGTACGCTGGCTCTCGTTTACATCTTACATGGCCGCGCGGGGAACGCGAACCTGCACCAAATACGGCTGCAAATCTAATTAACTGCACTTTCGGATTATGCATTCTACCCCCCCGGACCACCTCCGCACCATTCAGAGCGCCGTCGCACAGGGAGCCCGCTTTTTCTGGCCAAAACTATTGTATCGTTATTTCAAGGTTACATTATTATAGATCGTTGGATTCGTCGCGATACCAGTTAAGATATTATGGAGTAAAAAATATGTGTTACTATTTAGAAAATTGAGGTGACGTATATTGATTGAAACTTGCTCATATCATCATTATAACTGAATAATAACTGAATGAATAATGAATGAATTAATAACTGAAATGTACCTGCTCAATTTGTGTAAGGAATAATTTAATTATTTAATGGTAATTCTATTTACATACTTTTGCACTTCAAACGTTATACAGTAAAGTCGCGATAGTTGTCAACCAGCCTGTGTTCTGCACGGACAGCTATCACATACCGACATTATTTCTTTATGACTGCGTCTACCGCGCCGACCGGCCGAGAGTTCAATCGAAAGCCGAACGCAGAGAAGGACAGCATGTAAGTACGGAACAAAGAGACAGAGCTGGGAAAAATAGTATTTTAAATAGTAAATGGTAAATAATCCCTATTCATTTTAACGAATGTGTACACACAACTTTGAAAATAAACTACTTTATTTGATGCAGTAATTTTTGAAAATAAAATAATTTAGTTAAGGCAGTAAGTTTTTTGAAAATAATATTTTATTTTAAGAATATTGAAAATATTTATATTTTGTCTTTATTTTCTCAGTTTCAATTTTAAATAGTATTGCTGAAAATAATGGTTCGAATTCAATACATTTATGAGTGTAAATCATTTGTGAACGTAAGATAGACTTTGTGTTTATGCGGTTTCTCAGAGTATTATAACAATGCGAAAAGTAAAATATTTTATTTCGTGTTTCTGCTTGTTAAAATAGAAATATTTTATTTTGTAGATCAAATTGTTGAAATAGAAATATTTAATTTTGAGGTTCAGATTGTTAAAATAGAAATATTTTATTTTCGAAATTGTATATCTTATTTAAAATACTATTTTCTTTAAACAAAATAAAATCTAAAATATTAAATAGTATTTGAAATATTTGTTTCGCTAAATAATGCCCACCTCTGCAAAGAGAACACGCGGGGTTTTGAATTGTGCCGGCGGCGACGGCGACTGCACGCGTCCCTTTCTTTCCCATACGCTGTCCTTTCTTTGGCCGGCAGAGGAGTGGGCAGGCATCTGACAACTATTGGGCATACCCGGTCGTTGACAACTATCGCGACTTTACTGTATCTGCTCGGAAAGTTATGTGGAAGATGTAATATTTTGAATTTCGACGTTTCAAACATCTTTATTTTATATTTTTGTATTATAACATGTAACATATATCTATGGGTCAATAATGGCCTAGGATATTATTAATAAAGAAAAAAAAGGGTTCTTATTTGAGAGAAGAAAAATGTGTTGTAATCTGAAATTCGAAACATTGAATTTTTACCACAAAAAGCGTAAAAGCTCCAGAATCCGCAGTAACACGACGAAGCTCGGTTTCGGAAGGAAAGTAGAAGCTGAACCGGATACAGTTCATTTTTGCTCCGGGGACTCGTTGGAAAAATTTCTCGGCAAGAGCGAATTGCTCCGATCCGATCCGATCCGATCCGGAAACCAGTCGTGAAACGAGTTTCCCTCTTACAAAGTTTCGATCGGAGGCACACGCCTCGACCGATTTATTACCGGTCCGGGTTTCCGTTCGCGTGGAAATCGCGTGTAGCGTGTAGGCCTCGCCGCTCTTGCGTTATTTACGCGGCGAGGCTGTTCCCGATGCTCGAAAAACCGTGTCGGACGTATTTATTTGCTCGTAATTGCGAGAGCCGAGGAATCCGAGGAGCACGCGCTCGTCGATGATCATACGTTTCGTCGGGATCATACCGGCCCCATAGTATGTATACGCATAATTCGTCGGATCTTTAGCCACTTTTCTGGCTCCTCTTTGGCTCGTTTCAGCTCTTATTCTGCTCGTTAAATGTCGGCGTGCACATTGTATCCTCCTTTAAGACCGTAATTTCAACTCGTTTTGGTTCACCGAGATTTACTGGATTATTGAGATTGCGAGGATGTATTTATGGGGGTGTACTATTTTTGTGAATGAAATATAGTCACTTGGAATGCTCCAAGGATCTAGGAAAAGAATTTTCGATATAATCCTTGGGTTTTATGTAACTTCAACGCAGATCCAGTCAATAGCAATTTCATGAAATATATTTAGAGCTCGGAACCTGTTCCATACGAAATGATTTGCTTATACAAATCAATTTTGAAGCATTGTCAGTCGGTTTCACTGCTCGCTATAGCACCACCACTCGTAAACAGGGGATTAGCGTTTTTCTACCGTTCAAACAGTTTTCTAAACGTCGAGAGAGTAATAGATACTACCGGGAACTTATCAATCGATGAAATAATTTTTTTAATTACGTTCACTGCACTCGCTATCGGTGGCCCGGGTCGTCAGTTATCTGGACAAGCTGGCTGACAAGTTGATTCGATAAATCAAATGCTCCTGCTATCGGTACCGCAACCTAATAACGAGTAATCCTGTTACGTTTCACGCTGGCAAATTGGAAAACTTTCCTTCTGTTCCCTGTACCAAATCTTTGTATCTGATCCAATTTACCGAGTCCTGTGAACTTGTCACAAAGTCTCAGAGATTGTATCGGTCGTCTTCAACCCTCTGGATAATCTTGATGGCTCTAACATTTTATTGACACTGGATCCAGGGATCATTGAAAGCTTTTTATCACACCATATGTCCAAAGAAATAAATGATTGAGTAGTTAGATGTGACTATGTTACACTAATTTTTAAAACCAACAAGGAGCCACTCTTTTTATAGTATATGTATTAGGTTGTCCCAAAAGTTTCTTCCGGAATGTGTTCCTTTAATGTCGCTATATAAATACAAACAATACGACAATCTTTATGTTAATATTTCAGTACTTCTTAATATGAATTTGCATTATGTGCATGCATCGAAAACCAACTTTTGGGACAACCTAATATGTATATCAAACGAAATAAATTGTGTGCAATCTCAGTAATCGTAAATTAACAAGATCGGAACCCATCATTTCGGTTAGTGTTAACGAAAACTAGCTAACTCGTAAACCGAGTAGTTAAACATCGTAATCGCACTTTCATGTGCAGCAGAACCTGCCAGACTGCGGATCCGACGCATTCACGAGTAAATACCGATAGTATCTGCATGTTTTAATAGCAAGGGGGAATCTGTGCCGCTAAAATCGTTCCGATTTCAATAAAATGATCTCTTAAAACGGACATTTGCATAAAGATCCGGCGGGCCGATAATAACGAGCGTGTCCGGGCAAGAGCAAACGGAACGAGAGCCAGCTGATAACAAAGAGAAAATAATTATACCGCGAACGGTTCAAATATCCGGATGATCAGCATTCTGTCGATACCGCGGAGATATCGAGCAACCACACTGCTCTCAAAGGGACCAGTTTCCATGGAAGTTCCAATTGAAAAATCGTATCGTTCCGGCCGCGGACGCGGGACCTTTGAAGCTTACAGATTTCCTGGCCCTCGTCTAGATTTCCCTCGTTTGTCCGGTTGAAAAGACGCTTTCGTGCGGTCTATCCACGTGCGCTCGATCCACGCGGCTCGCGCGTAATCAATGAGCCGTGAATACGCATTGATTGCCGCCCCGTATAAATTCGATGGCTGTTCCTTTCCTTCCCTGTGCTTCGCTAATTTCATTCGCTGTGATACGGGACTGACAATGAGGCCACCGACGCGGCGTGTCCGCCGAGAGACGATTTCTCGCTCGAGCTGCAAATAAAACTGATCGAACAACCATTCGTCGTAACGTCCTGCTAGCTTCTGCCTCGATTTCTAGATAGCTGAGAAAATTATAGAGGAACGGACGAATGTCGTCTCATTTTTCTCTGTTGCTTTCTGTGTACTCGTTCAAACTTCTGCTAATTGTAAAGCTTCCTCCATGAAATCTAAGACTTCTCAACGTTACTGTGGTATAATAATCAACCTCTACGCTGATACCCAAGTGTCCAGATATTTTCTACTGATTGGTGTTTCAAATTTATTGCAAGCTCTTCGTGGACTATCCTCATCTTTCAACTCAATGGGAACTTGAAGAGCTTCTATTAATAAACCGAACAATGACACCAATCTTTTCCTCATTGATCAGCTCACTCGTGAAGACCACATTTGTTCGCTAACTTTCTATCACTCTTCCTTAATGTTTGATCGCCCATAAGTGTTAGTCCACTGCGAAGTGTTCGCAAAGTTCTTCCAACTTTCTTCAGCTTTCTGTCTTCTTTCTCGTTCACTTTCCTGCTCTTTGCTTCCGATACTAAACCGCCAGATACTTTCAGAGATCCAGGCGATCCAGGTTTTCTCTCGCTCGTCTGTGAAAATTGTCCCTTTCGGCGCAGGGATCGCCACTACGTCACAGAACCACCTGATTCTAGACAGGTACAGGACGTCGGGTGCGACGGCTCGATACGGATCTCGTAGAAGCTGTCGTCGCGACGCTCCTGAACCCGGTGTGATGTGCCGTAGTGGATCTCTCTGCGTCGTCTTTCCATCGATGATGAACGATTCCGAGGGACGTGATTCTTACTACGAAAGAGACACAGGAAACATTGTTTATAAACTTTGTACAAATAAACCACACCTCCTCTCCCTTCAATGGACATGTTGCTGGCGTAACACGTGCTGTTAATATTAGTCAACATTTCACTTGAATACGTACAAACAATGGACATGTTGCTGGCACGATATGTGCTATTAATATTAATCAATATTTGACTTCATTATTTATTATTATTAATCTTCAATATTTATTATTTATTAATCAATATTTGATCAGTAGACTGCGGATCTCTAGGCAAAATCGAAAATTGTTTACATTGATTGCGAGAGACAGGAGCAAGCTGGATATGTGTTCCTCTTTTTAATATTTTTGTTAAGCTGATGTTCTTCGATTCTTTTTACTTCTTTTGTCATAATTGCCATGAAATCCACAGTCTACTTGTCAGAGACGTGTCACAGATATCGAATAGAAATTAGTTTGTTACGCATTTATGAATTCTGATGAAACGAGCGTCACCATGGTCGAACCTGCCGTCGATTCTGGTAGGAAATGTGTCGCGAGGCGGATTCGTTCAGCTTGTCGCCTACGCGCTCGAAGACAATCGAGCTCGAACGGTGCCACGAGGATCGACTGGCTCGCGATCCAATTTGTATCCGACCTAATTATCGTTGTTTCCCGAGCGTGGCTGTTGCGCCACGTCGACTCTCGAACACCGAGAGCGTCGGCGGCCCACGATTCTCCCGAACGCCGCGCCGACGCGCGACATCGGTGCTCTCGAAATCGAACTCCGACTCGCAACCCGATTTTATTTTCGAGGCGGGAAATCGAGAGACGATCGAGCGACCACTCGAGAAACCGGGTCAACCACCCGGCAATTATTTATACTAACAAGGAACGTCTGGCGAGCGACACACGCCTTTTCCCGGGCTTTCCTTTTTTTTCCTGTACACCGTGGCAACTGGAAATAGCTCTCGACGGTAACAAAATTGAAGTATTAAATGATTACAAAATTAACCTACATTTCTTTTGGGCGACTATGACGTGATATTTGCTACAATTTTTGAGATTCCTTTTCGTAAAAATTGCGTAGCTTCTGCGATCATCAATCTGTACAGAGAACATGTTAATAATTACTGATATTGGAATTGTTTATGTTAAGAGGTCTCTTCGAAACGAGCAATTGTATTCTTATTTTTGATTATCAATTGTAAAGAACTCTGCAGTATCTAGTTTAAAACTGTTGGCTTGTCGATAAGGTCAGACCCGAATGTTTATAATTTTAATAAACCAATCCAACTGTGGAGCTTCAGAAAATGTGTTGCATCTTTGAGGAATATAAAACAATATACTCTGCCACTACGAATATTCATCGTTCGTCTTTTAAGTATTTGAACATTTTTCCTTAAAATTGCATCAAGGAATATAAATTTTCATGAACACAATAATCAATGAAGTCAGCCTCGGTCCCGAATGAAATTGATCTCTGAAGATAGACTCGTCGGAGCAGTGGATTCGCGTGGAGACCGAGCATCATGGTTGTCGTTCGCCTCGGGCACGCATCTTGCATCATTTCCGGCGCGTGTGCCCGATCGTGTGATCCGTGGAGGATAATTAACGCGAGCTCCGCGCTCTTCTCTCTCCATGTAGGGCTTTCGTTGGCCATGCTCGAACGATTTAATCTGTAATAAATCACAGAGAACGATCCAGTGTTCACCGGGTTGCTCGTGTCTCGGCGAGAGAGGCTTTTTTCCAGCCGTCGCGTCGACGAATCTGCCTTGATCCGTGGCAGGGCACGTTAATTAAGCCGAACGGAAGCGTTGCAGTCTCAGCTAGGTCAGTAACAGTACCGTCTCGTCGCGATTGCGACTCGGCATCGCACGCGTAACGACCCACTTTCCACGGGGAATTTCGAATTCGCGTGTCCGCCGCGTCGTTCGCGCTCGATCGCAAAAAACCGATCGATCCCCTCGGATCACGGGAGCTGGCTACCGCTCCTCTAGATCGTCCACTCACCCGACCGAAGAAGAAACGCCGGTACAGTTGGCGAATATTGCGTAACTGTACGGGCAATCTTGCGCTGATTGGATGCACACCGCTCCGTATCCCGTAAAAACGAGAAACAAATTCGTAGCACTCACGCCAGCCATTACCGCGCCGCGGATATTTCGCTTCAGCGGAATAAACATCTTCGGCGTCAGGCTTGTTTTATTAGATCGCCTACCAGCGCATACTTGTCGTTCCAATCTCCTTCGGTGGCCGCCAACGTTCCTCGGCAATTTACGGAATTATTATACCGATAGAAATTGTTTAGCTCCGTTTAGGCAGTTCTTTAGTTTGAAGTTCCTTTTTTCATCCTTCTAACAAGTACTTGAGAAGAGTCGTTTTCCTAATCATACGTTGTTTTCCGTCCATTTTCTCGATCTTTCCCGCACAATTTCGACCCGCAGCTGGGTTCTCGCGCGTCACAAGCTGGTCGGCATACCGAAGAAACAGAGGATAAAAATTCGCGCGACCAGGATGACATAGCAATCGCGTTCTCGCCTCGTAATGCTCGGCGGAGAAGCCAGGGGACCGGGAAACCGTGACCAGGCGACACAGAAACGCGGCTGACGCGTTCTTAACGGCATTCCCGCCTCTGAAAATTGCATCGCAGGGAGAGGCCTCGATATTCGGTCAGGGTCGATCGACTTGGGACGTCCGACACACACACACGCGCACACACACACAGGTTTTCTGTGTCACGTTCGGCGATCGTTTTTCCCGGATTCCTCGAGCGCCGACGCCCCGAGAAAACGCGGAACCTAATTGCAGGCTAATTACACGCGACCGTGTCGGTCGATCCGCGAACGAGCACCGGTCGCGATTCCGTGCCCGATCGGTTAATTTGTGTTTCCACGCGATCGGAACGCAGCTTCCCCGGACGCAATTACCGTTGGAAAACCGATTATCGGTCGAACCGTTCGAAACGGATGATATCTTCGCGTGGCATTAGCGGCGGCAGGATTTAGAAATTTTCGCTAAAACTAATGGATTCTCGCTCTGGAGAGCAAACAGCTGATCGGTCACTTTCTATTCTCACCCCGTGGTCCCGCGGGTCTGTCAAGTTCTAACCACGGATTCGAGAATGTGTGCACGAACTTTCGGTGTGTACGTAGAAGTTGCTGTGGTTTCTCGAAATTTAATAATGCGGTGCTAAAGTGTACCTCTTTGTGGATAAGTACGTATACTACGGAAGGGGTAAACCTATTACAACCCTTTAAAAAACACTCTTTTATGAACCTCTACCCTATCACGTTCCCCCACTGTATTTACGACTACAAAGGCTGTTTCACGGCTGGATGTGCTCTTTAGAACCTCCTAAACTTCCTCAATTGGCTTTCCCGAGACCCCATCAACATTTTAAGCACGCTATAATCCGGCTGTATCCATCGCAATTATTCCTCCAAATTGAAAAATATCTGCAGCGAGAAAATGTGTTGAATTTTCTTATCGACGCGTAAGAGGATCGAGGAATTGTATTAAATTTTTGTGGTGACGCCGAGTTGTGGGTGTGGACCACGCAGAAACTGGCACGCCGTTATTTTCTGAACAATTTGGATGATACTCCGAGCACAAACAGGGACGCAGGATTTACAATTTGACGGAGAGGGAAGGAGCATGGGGACGAGATATCGAGGCTGGGGATCGAGCGGTGTTCGAGGGCTCCGGAGAATGTCCATTATTGCACCCCTTCGGACGGTCGCACGCGTCCGATCGGCTCAGAAAATATTCGCTCGTAGTTCTATCCGCGTTCGAATCGCGTCCCGAGCGAGAAAGACAGCGTGGGTAGTCCCTCCTTTCCACCTTTCCACCTTTCCCGTGGGCTCCCGGTGGCCATAAATCCACGGCCGTTCGATTAACACGTCCCGCCGCTGTCCCCTTTTCTCGTACCCAACACGTCCATCCCATCGGCCGACTGGCGGCCACGCGAGCACGAGCAAGAGCATGACCAAGAGCATGACCAAGAGCCTCAGCCCAGAGCAAGAGCAAGAGCACACTAGCAAGAGCGTGAGCGCGCGCACGCCTATCAACGACTCGTTGATAAGCCACCTCTAATTTATTCGTTTCCTACAGGATAACTGCCGGCCGGTCGGCCACTGACTGCCAGCAGACCGACTCAATCCCCTGTGTGTTCCTCTTCTCTTCCTCCCCCCAGACTTTGCCGCCCTTGCCCTTGCCCATTGGCGCCGCATTTTAACCGCACAAACACCGAGGGACCACTCGTCGAAACAGAGTTAGGCATTAATCGATTACAATTTTAATCGAGATTGATTGATTAATGTGTACGATTAAACAAAGAAATCATCGAAAAATCGACAATTGATTCAATCGATTGATGAAGTTAATCGTCAATCGTTGATTAAAAAAAGAAATCATCGAAAACAAACATAAAAGTACGTAAACAGAGTTTATATTATGGACCAAATGACAATACACATTAATCGTTAATCAATTACGCGATTGACGATTACGATTGAAAGGAATGTAATCGTTAATCGCAATTAACGACTAAAGTAGAAATTTAACCGTTATTCCCAAACAACGATTGATAAGTATTTAATGGTTAACCGCAATTTACGACTAAACTAGGAGATTAATTGTTAATTGGGATTAACGGTTGAAGTTGTAAATGTTTGCCCAACTCTGCCTCGAAACATTGTGTTCCCTCCTACTTCAAGAACTTCTGGAAAATTATTTATTTCTGGTTGCTTGTAAAATTCACGTTTATTTTCAATTTTTGTAGACGAATTCGAAGAAAGTGGAGTAAAATAGAATCTTATTTCGAGTGGTAGCCTTTGCAAATCTGAAATGAATAAAAATTGTACTGAATTCTGTGGAATTTTATATTCTACCCTTTTTGAAGATTTTCAGAAGCCGTAAATGCATCAAGATCCGCGGTATAATAATAACAAATGGAAGCAATGCCATCTCTACACGAAAAACGAAATTACATTACGAACGACGTGATCTATATTTTTCAGAATTTGCAAGGTTTGTTTGATCGGGAAATCAAGTACAATATTCTTACAGCGACAAGGGTTGATGTTCATGCTAGTCTGTCTCGTGAAAATCTGACTCGTGAAAATCTCCTAAACCGAGGCTCGCGTTTCTCTATCCGTCGACGTAACCTCGCATCGATTTTCCTTCGAACGTTACCCTCCACCGTCCCATCAGAACGTCGGAATATGTCTGTCAATTATTTCGGGGAACTCCACCGGAACTTTCCACCCTTTCGCTCGGCTTCTTGATCCGCACCCCCAAATTTCGAATCTCGACGAGGCGGTACAGACCCGGTGAAGCGTTCGTGGCGTATCGCGTTGCGGAATAGACTAACAACTCCCCTAATTCATCTGTTCTCAATCTTCTTCGAGTCGTCATCCCCCTTAATCACAATCGATTTGTCTGCAACCCTCCTGAGCCTGTACTTCGAAAATACGCCTTGAATCTGAGGAAAAATTATATCAATTTTCGCTCAATGAATGAAATACATATTGTACTACAATTATCCAAATGCCGGGTGTGTCCGTTATCAAATTCTTTTTATAACTTCTTTAATATCTTTATTGCCAAATGGCAAAGTGATTGTAAAATTTTAAGTTCTTGTCTGATCACTAGACTGCGGATTTTTATGTATTTATGAAGAATTTGATTGGATGAAATGTAATACAGTATAAATGATTAGAAGAATTTCAGAATTATCTTTTGTAACCAAGTCATTAAGTGATGAAATAAATTTTTATTTTACTCGCAATCAAAGCAGAATCATTTATGTGTGAGGCATAAAACTATGCATTGTGACTGCGAAGTAGAAAATGTTGGTTTTCGTTATCGACATAAGGGATACCAGGTTTCATTTCAGAGTACCATTGCATCGATGCACATTGTGCAGCATTTTGCACAATCGTGTCCAGCAATTGATCACAGCTCGTTACGTCAGGTCCGAGAATTCGATCTTCGCGAGACGAACAGCGATATCGCCGATGAGGATGACTATGTCGGTAATGGTCACCATGAGATAACAGTCTCGGGCGTCGTACGCCACTGCACCCTCGTGTTTTCCGCGCGGCGCATCGTGTGTGCACGCGTCGGGGAAGAAAAAACCGCGCGAATGTTTGCGCGCGGGCGCGCGCTGAACTCACGCACGCAGGTATGTACGTGGACAAGCAAGCATACACAGGCAGAGGTAGTCAGGCAGTCAGGCAGGCAAGCAGACAGGCAGAGGCAGAGGCAGGCGAGCAAGCAAGCAAGCAAGCAAAGCAGGCACGGGGTGACTCGGTGATTTACGAGCGGCGATTTCTCGTGCCGGGGCCCTTCTCGCTCGCCCTGTCGATCCCCGCGATAGATTCGACGATCGGGAAGGCGTACTCGACGGATACAGACAGGATTAACGCGATGCCAGTCAATTTTCGCGGCCGACAACTACTCGTCGGTTTCCCCCCATTTTTTCTCCCTTCCCCCGCCCGGTTACCGTCCGAGAAATTAATAGTGGTGTCGAATTTGAGTTACTCGCGGTATTAATAAATTTCTTTGAATAATAACCCCTTCTCTCCCTTTCTCTCTCCTCCGCGGTTTCTCTTCAACCATCGCTGATCCGTTTTGAAACGAGAAGCTCTGGAATATCGACGACGAATCGCTATAAAGCGCCGCGCTGACGCGAGCGATTCGTCACGCTGAATCGACCACAGGCTCGCAAGAGAGAGAGCGAGACGAGCGTATCGGCGCCGATAGCGAGCAGAATTTCGATGGATCCGATCGACGGAATCGTTGCGAGACGCTCCATCGACACGCTTCTCGATCCGCAAAGCGGCCGGAACGATAGAGCCGTCTCGAGCGTATCGCGACCACGATCGTTGCCGTTACCAATAAGCAAATTGACTCTCTGCTGTGCGAAACATTAGACATTCAATTGCTGATCAGCTGACTGCGATTTTGTCGTAGTCGGGATAAAATGTGCGGCTAAAATACGAGTAAATTGAATAAAGTATTCTTAATGAAATCGATTCTCTCTTCTGCGAAATAGAGACAGACGAATCAGCTGACTTCGATTTTGTCGCAGTCGTGATAAAAATGTCTGACTGGAATACGAGTGAAGTATTCTTAATGAAATCGATTCCCTCTTGTGCGAAATAGAGACAGACGAATCAGCTGACTTCGATTTTGTCGCAGTCGTGATAAAAAATGTGTGGCTGGAATACGAGTGAAGTATTTTTAATGAAATCGATTCTCTGCTGTGCGAAGTGTAGACGGACAAATCAAGTGACTGCGATTTTGTCGTAGTCGGGATAAAATGTGCGGCTAAAATACGAGTAAAGTGAATAAAGTATTCTTAATGAAATCGATTCCCTCTTGTGCGAAATATAGACAGGCGAATCAGCTGACTTCGATTTTGTTGCAGTCGACATAAAAATTAATGGGTGAAGTATGGACGAATTGAACAATGTCGATGATCGCACCGCGGGACGTCTCGGCCCGCAAAATCGAAATTGAATCGTAGGGCAGGGGTTAATGGCCGCTTGGAAGCACACGGCTAGAAAGTGGCAGCTGCTCTCTGCCCCGATCTCCGTCGAATAAATCGAGCATTGTTCGCGAACGACCGCCTCGGCTCGCTTCTTTCTAGCCGCGTATCGAGAAAGCGCGTCGCGACACCTACGCAATCCTCAATCTCCATGATCCGACTTTTCTCGCATCAGACACGGTTTCGTCTCGACACTGCACTGCCTCTTCGATGCGTCTACCACCAAATACTCCTTTTTCCATTGCGATAGACAGCTTTATGCGAAATATAAACTTTCCACCTGATTCGCAACAAACTGGAGCGAAGTAGTAACTTCGTTTCTTCCTTAACACACTATCTACCAGCAATTATTCCATAATTTCAGCCCCTGGCCGAGCTCATGGGACGTCCACAGTTTTAAGTTCCCTCGTGTTGTCTCCTCTAAAACCTGCGCTTTGACTTCGCCCCCGAGTCTTGGAACTCGTTAACTTTTCATTTCAGAGTCAAAGTTGCAGCTGTCCTACTAAGGGAACGCTGCAGTCGAGATGATAATCCGGGTTCGGGTCTTGATATTTCTTTAATGCAGGCCGTTGATCCTGTAGGATCTGCAGAATCAAATCCCCGGACGTTAAGTTTTCATTTTGGATCTGAAGTTGCTCCTCCTAGTCCCTTAATGCACTTCCAGGAGCCGGAGAATGCGAACCGTGTCCCGGGATATTAATTTTAGACTGCTGAGCCGGGGCTTGCAGTCTTAATTTTCTCATTGAATTGAATAAAAACTGAGAAGTTACATTGAAATGCATGTACTCTCAGAACAAGTTTGTTCTCGATCGTGGAAGTTCGTACCAAGATACGTACTTGCAGCAATCGATCACTATTGTTAAAAGACTGTTCATTTCTGGGTGAAATTGCCAGCGCGATAGAAATAGTCGCTTTGCAGAGCCAAATCCGGTTACCCGATGAATTCTCGACAGATCTCAAACAGAATCCGATTTGCCTTTCCGAGAAAGGTGTGTCGCGCGAATACGAATGACACGGAGCAGTCAAAGCGTTAATTGCTTGCCGAATAACTCCCCCCGAGGGATCGTGACGGACGTCCGCCCCTTTAAATGCTAATCTCGTCCCATTCGATATCGATTAATCCCCGGGGCCGACTCCATCGGACGATTTTTCTCGGAATCTGTCCACCCCGGTCTCGATGAATATTTAATCGAGAGACGTCAAGGCGTCGCGGCCCACCAGCAGGACGCTTTTCATCTGGAACGGGCCGACAATATTTGTTACGTCACCACCGGGCCGAGAATGAATGAACGAAGAAGGCCAGCCGGTGCGCAGCAATGAATGACGCTGTTAATCGCGAATCTGGAGTGCGTACTACCCGGACGCGTGATTTAAAAGGCCGAGCAACGGGAACCGCCGTACAACAAGCTGTGTGTCGCTTTAAAACGCGGCGGTGGCCGAGCAAACATTCTTATCACACTTTTAAAATATCTGAGCTGTACAATTTTGTTCTAGCTTCGAAAAAATACGTATTCCTAAAGATTCCAGGCTATGCATCACCCGAATTGAGTAATTATTTCGAACGCTGCACCATTTTCTACAAAACCTACTCGGCACTTCGAGATCAAACAAATCGCTGGTAGATGATCCGCAAAAAAAATTCCCGAGTGCAAAGGGTCCAACTTTCAAATTCATCAGATCAATTACACCGGCAGAGGGTTGAAACGAATTCTTCTGAACCGAAATACAGCGCACTGAGCACGGGATTAAACAGAAATTGCACAAGCACTAATAACATTGCGAAACGAATGCAGGAATCACGCAAGAGACTTTCGCGAAGTAACGCCGTTCTCGTAGGTACGCCGTTGATGAAAGTAATCCGAGCAATTAGGTTAATTACCCGCGCAGCTCGAAAATAGAAATCGCGATTTCGAGGGGGTGGCACCCGGGGGGATCGTTTTCTGCAGACTCGATCCCGTAGGTAGCGATATTTGCGAAGCGGAGGGCGCAACGAGCGAGGGATGCAGCGCCGACGCAATCACCGAGGATCGATTGCATGGAAATAAGCGAGGCTGCATTAGCCTAATGACCGCGAGCGAACGAGCGCGGGTGATCCGATGATCTACGGCCGCTATCCTACCGGGGAGACGTTCCGTCGCATGGATCATGGTCGCGCGCGAGCAATCGCGATCGCGATCGTGATCGTGATCGTGGCCCCTCATCGGCGCAATTACGCCCGGCCATTCGTCACTCGGCTATCCGCGAATTAAAATCCTCCGGTGGATGAACAGCTGCTGCCTTTCGTGGTAAACAATCGGATAAACTGAATCGACTAATGCCTGCAGCCTGCCATATCGCGTGCTCGTTTTTTTCTCGGGCTTGGTCCAGAAAAATAGTATGCAAATCTCAAAGTGTACTTGAAACTTTTTAATCGTAATCAAATTGAACAGGTCGCATGAACATTTTTTTTTAGTGACTTCGACAGTGTTCTAGCTGATCCTCCAATTTTGTAACAGACCTTAACGTGTTCTACTCTTGACCGTCATGAATGTTTTTGTGCAATTTCTTTTGGTGGACATTTTACTAATTTGATAATTCCAGCAATAATTCTTTATTTATTGATGCCGTAAACCTAGTTTGGTTTATATAGCATACATTATTATGACATTATATAAAAAATAGAAAGGTATATAACATAGTATGTAGAAAGTGAAATAATGTAGTATAACGTTAGGCGCTAAATCCTAATCTTACATTTTTTGACAAAGTTAAAAATGAACAAATTCTAACAATATTTTGGTAGAGCCCATACAGTGATTTGACAGTTCCTGAACTGTTAACGCAAAGCGTATCTTTATGTAATTTGTATTTCGCGCTACACTTGTTTTGTTTTATCGTCACCTGTGCTCGCTCTAATTTAAATGTATATGTCGATCTGTACTCGTATATTCTCGCTATGTCTGTACTGTCCTTACTCGGGCAGTATAGTTCGCACCGTCAAAATAAACGGATCTGTCCGCAACTCTCAGTAGATTCTCTTGTCTGTTCACCTCGTAATAGTCTATCGCTAAATACTCTATATTCTTCTTTTACTATCGGGCTTTAAAATTTAAAATATTATAACGAACCGCTCTCTACATGAACATTTTTTATAAGTCTTACAATGCTCGGAGAAGGTCCCACAATCGTCGACCAGGTCTTGCAATAATTTGGTAAATGCCACAATTTTTTAACAATCCCTTAAATAAGTCTGACACCGATATCCTGAATGTTTGTTCGCTAAAAGGTCCTCGCTAACGCGATAATTGCTCGGACCCTCACTTTCCGCAGAAGAGTGCATTCCGCGAGATCGCAAGATAGACACAGCGCACGCACAGGTGCATCTATTGTGCCCGAGGGAGACTGAACAGCCGAAATCGGGCAATTAATTGGTCGAACGTAAGAGTGATCGGAGCGTTTGTAAATTCCGTAGGATCGCGAACGTAGAAACGCGCGGGGTTAACGAGGCGATTTGAGGCGCGAATCGATTCGGGCTTGTGGTTCGAGAGGCCTTGCACCATGGTGAAGACGGTCGGCCACGTACTCGCGATAAGGTCATTTGTATCCCATGTTAAATGCATCGGGCCGTTCCTCGCGCTCTATCAACTAACCGGAGTAATGGCGTGGCTCGATAAAGAACGCGAGGGGTCCGAAGGATAGAGAGGCGATAAACCGAGCGCAAGAGAGCAACGGAGCCGCGGCCGAGCGGGAGATTTAAGCGCGGCAATTAACCAACCTTCTGAGGCCGAACTCGCGTTTCCACGATACACTTGTCCTGATAGGAGATCCCCCATCGTCGCCGAACTCCCTCGCGTAATTGGACGAATGTATTTCGCGCCGGGACGCGCATTCTTCCGCTCGATCGCGATACCCGCTACCAACCACCCCTTACCCTCTCTCTTTTTTACTCTTTCTCTTACTACGTATCTCGCTTTCGGAACGTAGCGCCGACAACCGTGAATTTCGTACCGGAAAAACAAATACTACTTGCAGCAACTTTATTACCTTCGGACGTTTGTTTCGAAAAACTGTCTGTTGTCCCGACTCGCGTGCCCGCGCGCCCGGAATGAAGCCTGCGAGGCCGACGAGAGCCTGGTAAACTGGGGAAACGGGCATCGATACGAGAAACGTGATAAAAAAAAAACTGAATGGAAAACCCCGCGGCGACCGGCGGTATTGGAAAATTCCAGCCTGGTCGTATTTACCAAACAATTATCGCGTTGGCGCCTCGAGCGACGCGGAATTCGGCCGCGGTATTAACGAACGCACTTCTTCCCAGTCCAACATTTAAAAAAACTGTTATTTCAATCCCGCGTTTCTAAAGGTACGCGTCCATCTGAGAGTTTCCGTCGATAGTTGCACTCGAGAGTACTCTCAATTTGCATGTCCATTTGAGAGCACTTCAGATATTTTTTGATCTCGGAGATTGACGTGAGAGTCAACTCTCGGAAAAGTCCTCTCAGATATGTGGCCATTTCAATTTCGTGCGTGTAGCTCTCAGATGAATCACGATGGTTATAAGTGTTGGAAATATGTATAACTGCAAGTTATCATATATATATATATATATACATATATGTCGATAATATAGAAATCACTTATTGTAATGTAACTACAGTGGTCGAAATTTCTATAAGTCATCTTCTTTTTCATAGATATTCTAAAAATATCACCATTTTTGTTGATTTATCGTATCTGGTCTTGTGCCTTGTAGACACTCGGATAGAGGGACTGCGTACTCTGCACCGCTATGTTTACTATTTACGTTTTTCTTAATTTTTTTTCTGTGTGGTGCAGAACACAAGTGCGAAGTTTCTATAAAGTCACTTAATGTTTCTCTGTATTCTGAGCAGAGAATTACGGAAAACTGCAA
>CM052283.1:1833489-1901787 GCA_028455765.1 Lasioglossum oenotherae | reverse complement strand
AAGCATTTTATTCTTGGAATAATTCACGGTCACCGAGGAGGCTCTAGACGCTCCGTCTGGGATCAGAAAATTCGTTGAACGTCCCCAGGGGCCCGAATAACGACGTGGGAGAGATAACCTATCGGCTAGGCCCTCGACGCGGCTCCTCCGCGAAGCTAGGGCCATTCCCTCGCGAAAATGTCCCCATGGTAACGCCAGAGCGGAAGGAAAATCTCGCGGGCGTAAGTGCTCTTAACGCAGCCGTCGTTTCTGCGCGACTTTACGGTCGGTTCTCTGTCCCGGATGGAAAGTGCCCGATAGAATTCCTCTCGCGACTCACGACGGAATCCCGAAACGCTCGAACCATGTCCCTTGCAGAGCTAATGGCCATCGGGGCTCTTGGCTTCGAATAATACTGAAGCAAAACGAACCGGTGCAATCCTCTTACGTATAAAACACAAGACCATCCTTGGTCCTTCGGAGGCGGCGCCTGTGTTCACTCTAACAAGCGTTTCGAAATGTATTATACGAGGCCAAATTGTTAGTTCCGGTTGGCGAAGAAAAATATAAATGTAGGAGAAGAAAATCAGAGGTGGGCGTTATTTGGCGAAACAAATATTTCAACTACTACATATTTAGGATGTAGTTTAGATTTTATTAGGTTGGCAACTAAGTTCGCGACCTCCACATTTTCTGAAACAAAGTCATTTATATATATATTTTTTAAGCACTAGTATTTTCTATCAAATTAATCGCAAAACTCAGATCTGTCCAATGACATACAGTTAAAAAGAAATGGTCACTGAATGAGTTTATAATAATACAATAAAAGAATTACAAAACAAAGGTCGCGAATTGAGTTGAAATGATACAAGAAAAGAGTACAGTATTTTAAATAAGATACACAATTTCGAAAAAAATATATTTTCATTTGAACAATCTGAACCACAAAATGGAATTGTATTCTGACAATCTGAAACACGCGTGAAATAAAATATTTTCATCATCAACTAAAGTATTCTATTTTGAAAGCTGTACGCATACTTTGAAACACATAAATAGGATTATTCACTATTTATGTTGGCAATCCTAAGTTAGAAGTATTCACACCTCTATGGGAGAAGTACAATACGTTTTATTCGGTTTCGACACGATATATGGAAAGCATCGTTGCCTTCCATGTACAATTGATTATTAAATACAAGCTATAATTTGTTCTTAGTTCATTTTAACCAACGATTTACTATTTGAAATACTGTTTTACCCAGCTCTGAAAGAAATAAATTAGATGAAGTAATACAACAACATTGATCTTGAAGAATAGGGAGTAAGAAAAATGTTTTAAAATGCGCGGAAAGGGGAAACGTTTTCCCAGCGAAGTCAGATGAAGCAGGCAGCAGAGTCTGGCGGAGTTTCCTCGCGGAAGCGGAGCATCGTCGAGAAGAGAAATAGAAAAGCGAGGTACAGCGAAGCGTGCAGAGCAGAGCTCGCAACGCACTCTTGCTTTCGAGACCGTTGGTTTCCGGCGTGGATCGGAGCAACGGAGAGGAAAGGTTTCGAAGAGCGCCGAGGGCCATCCCGCGCTCATTTTCATCGCGGAACTTCAACTTCGCTCGACGAGCTCCGTGGAGGCTCTGCACATATACGGGCGCGTGCATCCTCTCCTCTCCTCTTCTCCATAGGAAGAAGATCCGTGAAGAGCTACGGATTGAAGAAGCACCGAGAAAACACGGTTCTCTCCGCCTCGTGCACGAACCCCCGTTACTTCTCCGAGCGCCACTAAAACACCGACAGCAAATTGTTACTATCGTTGTCGTTATTATTGCGGTCCGCGGCGATACCACCGGCGCCGTTGAGCGTTGAATAACAATGCGCTAGCGAATGGTAATCGCTGCAACGTCCTCTAACTACTTTAATTGTAAATTACCATACGGTTGGACAGAGGTATTCATCTGCGCCGCCAGTTTAGCGCGTTAACGACGTCCTTATCGGAATTCCGGGAGATCTCAGCTGCGCTCTGCTGTAAACAACGTCGATTTTTCATATACTTTTCTGTGAACAAATTTCTAAAGTTCTCGGCACTGGGGAGAAATTATTTTTCCAGTTTGATACGGTGGAGAGAATTCAATGTTCCTTCCTGGAAGATGATTTCACGGCGGATTCTCGGAGACCTCGAGACGTTCCGGGAAATATCAGGCAGTTCGAACGGAAATGTAAGCCGTCCAGACAGTGTGAATTTTGATTCAGGAGTATTGTAGGTCGCGGAAGTCATCGCACATGATCCCGAGCACCGTGTACCCCGTCGTAATCTGTTTACGGATCGGCGGTAAGCTGATTAGCAGCCTTGCGTGCAAACGACCGGCGACTCTTCGAGAATGGGCGGTCGACCGGTCGATCGTGGTCTGCCGACAGTTAGCGTAAACACACATACACCTGGGGCCCCGGCGAAGTGCAAAGTTCAACCGTGGACCTTGTCAAATATAAAGTTACCGGTCCCGGGAGTGTTCGCGAGTTACGAAGCCCCAGCCACCAAGTTTACCCTCGACTTGAAAATCGAAGTTGCCAGGCCCGGCGAGAACGTGTCCGCAAACGCGCGAGTGGCCTCGCTATCGATCACTCGCTTCGTCTGCCCTTGTTCTCAAACACCGACTCCGATAACCGGACTCGAAATCTTTGTTTAATCTGAGGATTTTATGCGTAAACACGAGCTTGTGGTCTTGGCTGTAAAGATGCATACATGAAGAATTATTCAATTTATTTCTTCGGGTATAAATCACAAAAAGAATGACCGCAAAGAATAGAGACGACCCTTGCTAATTTTATAAAGCAACACCTGGTGTTGAAGAGGAAAAGGAAGTTCCTCGTCGAGCATTTACGACTCGTTAAGAAACAACGCAAAAGTAAAACGCAAAAATCCTGTAATTTATATTACGATCGCGATCAGCTTTCTAACTGGAATATCGAGTTGTGAATTTCTCTGGTTACTTAAAAGCCCGAACGGATTTTCATTAACGATACTGTCTGTTCTCATGCGGAACACGATCGACCACTTCATTTTCACCGAACGGCTGTTTTCGTGACGCTGGATCCTGAAAAAAAGATAATACCGTAATCGGCAGACGGTAAATCCTACGCGCGAGCATCTTTATTACGATCTTCGTTTTATTTTCGTTATTATTGAGTCACGATGATAATCTTTATTGTGGTTTTAGTGGATGCTATTTAGTCTTTATTAACCACTACATTTTCGATCTTTATGCAGTGTATCTTTGAGCAGTACACTTTCGATCTTTACGCATGGGGATTTCTATCTGTAATCTTTATGATGGTTTTATTACTGTCTAGCTTTTAGTGACCGATACACGACGGTTCTTTATTGTAATTGGTAAAGTGTGGACGTTATTGTTCAATCTTGAGTATGGATTGTTCATCTTCCGAAGCATAAAATTACAATAAAACGTTTAGATCGAGAAAAAGGTCAGAGACATTCCTTCTTCTTTTAGCAATGTTATTTCAGAAAATGGGAACGTGCAAAGACATTCGCAGTCGTAAGAAAAATCCCGGAAAAGAGAATAAAAATGGGGAACGCGTGGAAGAAGGAAGCGATCGCGGTGTGCCGACTAGATCGAGGAGGCGATCTGGAGGTAAAGCGATCGTCGGGCCGATCGAGCGCGTTTTTGCTAACGGATCGATTCAGAGTCGCAGAGGCCAGGAAGTTTCATTGTCAGCGTGCGGTAACGGTGAATTAGCGGTTAAAAGAGTGCCTTGTTTCGTTGCAGATGCTGCGCTCGCCGCACCGTCCCCGTCTGTATCTGGCCGGCGAGATTGCGCTCCGATTATGGTGAGTAAATTCTCTCTCTTTCATTCTTTCTCTCTCCTTTCTCTCCGCTATCAATTATTTACGACGCAGCGGCGAGCCGTTGTTCCCCGGTTTGATTTATGGCGAGTCGCTCTCGCCCGATCGCCGTTCTTTCGATTCATGGCCGCTGAAAAACCCGATCGAATTTTCGTTCCCGTTCCTCCCTACATTCCCCTTCGCGCTTCCGAGAGCAACTGTACTCCCGAATAGATTTAACGCGCCGTAATTGCACAACGCCCTAAGTAGTCCCACGTGTAACGCGAGCAAATCGAAAAATTGATTGAAAAGACTGTATACTGTATACAGTCTTCCTAACCAAGATACCAAACTTAAATTATTTAATTTCTTCTCTCAGTGGTTAGTATTTACATATTTAAATTACTACAAACGAGAAGTGACTTCGTCCAATTATTAGGACCTCGAATAAGTTCTCGCTGTTTCTTTTACAAAATAAAAGATTTATTTAAATTATAAGGAACAAAAACATTCCATTCAAAGTATAATATATATATAGTATAGTATATTCGAGTAATTCCTCCAACTTTTCGTCTTCAAATTTTTTCGGTGCGCCAGAACGTTCTTTATCCTCAAGTTTAAATTCATTATTTTTGAAGCGTCGAAACCAGTCTCTGCATGTCGTATCCGGCAAAGCATTTTCACCATAAGTCTCAACAAGAATTCTACGTGCTTCAGCTGCAGATTTCTTTTGAATAAAGTAGTGCAATAAAATTCCCCGCAAATACACTTTATTCGGCACAAAAGTAGACATTTTCAGAACTAAGAAAAAATTACTTTGTTTACACTAAAGTGAACTACCGTACACTGAAATTTAAGGTTAGATACACTACTGCTTTGCATGTGTGTTACCATTCGAAATTCCACGAACGGGGTACTGCTACTACCATCGTTGAAGAAGCAGCGAGAACTGATTCAAGGTCCTAATACAATTTATTCGAAATGATATTTGCGACGATGCAGCGCAAGAATGGCCCAGTCCACCCCGTAAACTCCCAAGGAAACACTTCCAGGTCCCCAGTGTCCCCAGTAATGGTCAATCCAGGGTTCAGCAACGATCCCAGCGATAATGTAACGGAATGATTCGCGAGTTTCGACAGTCAGAGCACAGAAATCGTTTGGGACCCGCCTGATCGAGAACTCGTGGGATCTAGGGGTTCTCGAGCGAGTCAGTTATCCCTCGCAAGCGTAAAGCTCGGGAAGAAATCTCTTTTTCATCTCGAGACAATAGCGGCTGTTCGAACGAAAACGCTAAAAGCCTGCCGTGTTGCTTAGCGACCCGGAACCACGCTAAAACGAATCATCTCGCAACGCTGTTTCCAGTTAACCTTTCCATTCTTCATCCCTCGAGCGTGCCCCTTGCTTCCCAACATCCCTTGCACCCTTTTCCTTTAGCTCTCATCTGGCTCAGGCTCTCGGTAGCCGACAAATGGCCGAGAGAACGAACCGAAGCTTTGCGGCTGAAGAAAAGAATCTTGGATTCGTTTTCGAGATTTCTGCGAATTGGATATTCGAGAAGCTGGATCGGCTATTGTAAGCCTCCCGGTGATGCACACCTCGAATGCTCGCTTGCTCCTGATGTATCTTGGTCTCTATACATTATGGAACATCCACACCCATCGCCGGCCTCCACGGCGTGCTTTATTATTCTCCGCGGCGCGTCGCTCGAGATGATATCGCAATAATTTTCTGCTGTCGGGATGTAGGTCAGCTCACCGGGGCGTTGCGGAGCAGATGAACTTTGAATCGCGTGTTTGTTTTATCCGTGCGATAATGGATTCCCGTTTACCCCGGACACCCTGCACCCACGGCTTAATGCGCCCGTGATTCCACGACGACTTCATCGAGCCAACCCCTTCGCAGTTTCCAACCACGTGCGCCTAAACAGCAACAGTTATGATTTGTCGGCGGATTTTATGCGTTTATCAGAAAAATCGGTACGGCAAATTTAAAGCAGTCGTCGCGTTAAAAAGATTTAATAGGACATCGGTCTGATAGTTCCAGTTTAATTAGAGAATTAAAAGAAGAAAATATGATTTGTTTGGCTCCTGTGTCTTGCAATCGATGTAGACATTTTTTATTTTGCATAAAGATCCGCAGTCTAGTTATGATTGAATAGCGTATTTTGTGCATTTATGACGGAAATGAGTAGGTGTGATTTAAAATGGTAAAAGCGTTAGAAGATTTTAGACATATTCTTATACTATGTCCAATCTATTGAACATATTAATTAAGGTAGACAATTTTAATTTTGCATAAAGATCCGCAGTCTAATTATGATTGAACAGCGTATTTTGTGCATTTCTGGCGAAAATGAGTAGGTGTAATTTCAAATAGTAAATGCATTAGAAGATTTTAGACATATTTTTATACTATGTTCAATCTATTAAACTTATTAACTCAGGTAGACAATTTTTATTTTGCATAAAGATCCGCAGCCTAGTTATGATTGAATAGCGTATTTTGTGCGTTTCTGACGGAAACGGGTAGGTGTAATTTAAAATAGTAAAAACGTTAGAAGATTTTAGACATATTCTTATACTATGTTCAATCTATTAAACTTATTAACTCAGGTAGACAATTTTTATTTTGCATAAAGATCCGCAGCCTAGTTATGATTGAATAGCGTATTTTGTGCGTTTCTGACGAAAACGGGTAGGTGTAATTTAAAATAGTAAAAACGTTAGAAGATTTTAGACATATTCTTATACTATGTTCAATCTATTGAACATATTAATTAAGGTAGACAATTTTAATTTTGCATAAAGATCCGCAGTCTAGTTACGATTGAATAGCGGATTTTGTGCATTTCTGACGAAAACGAGTAGGTGTAATTTAAAATAGTAAATGCATTAGAAGATTTTAGACATATTTTTATACTATGTTCAATCTATTGAACATATTAATTAAGGTAGACAATTTTAATTTTGCATAAAGATCCGCAGTCTAGTTACGATTGAATAGCGGATTTTGTGCATTTATGACGGAAATGAGTAGGTGTAATTTAAAATAGTAAATGCATTAGAAGATTTCAGACATATTCTTATACTATGTTCAATCTATTGAACATATTAAGTAAGGTAGATAATTTTAATTTTGCATAAAGATCCGCAGTCTAGTTATGATTGAATAGCGTATTTTGTGCATTTCTGGCGAAAATGAGTAGGTGTAATTTAAAATAGTAAAAGCATTAGAAGATTTTAGACATATTTTTATACTATGTTCAATCTATTGAACATATTAATTAAGGTAGACAATTTTAATTTTGCATAAAGATCCGCAGTCTAATTATGATTGAATAGCGTATTTTATGCATTTCTGACGAAAACGAGTAGGTGTAATTTAAAATAGTAAATGCATTAGAAGATTTTAGACATATCTTTTATACTATGTTCAATCTATTAAACTTATTAACTCAGGTAGACCATTTATATTTTACATAAAGATCCGCAGGCTAGTTATGATTGAATAGCGTATTTTGTGCATTTCTGACGAAAACGGGTAGGTGTAATTTAAAATAGTAAAAACGTTAGAAGATTTTAGACATATTCTTATACTATGTCCAATCTATTGAACATATTAATTAAGGTAGACAATTTTAATTTTGTATAAAGATCCGCAGCCTAGTTATGATTGAATAGCGTATTTTGTGCATTTCTGGCGAAAATGAGTAGGTGTAATTTAAAATAGTAAATGCATTAGAAGATTTTAGACATATTTTTATACTATGCTCAATCTATTAAACTTATTAACTCAGGTAGACAATTTTAATTTTGCATAAAGATCCGCAGTCTAATTATGATTGGATAGCGTATTTCGTGCATTTCTGACGAAAACGAGTAGGTGTAACTTAAAATAGTAAAAGCGTTAGAAGATTTTAGACATATTCTTATACTATGCTCAATCTATTAAACTTATTAACTCAGGTAGACCATTTTTATATCCTTATATTTATATCCTTCATCATCATTATATCCTTCCAGCATTTCGTGATCAATTGTTCAGCATCCATTTCTAACGGGACACATTAAAATTCGTGAAAATGTCATCACTATTCGAGACTCAACATCAACCGAATCTCCATGTCCATCTCTAGGCGAAAATATTTCATTTCGGAGATCGTGAAAATGATTACAGAATATGGCCGAAAGAATATTATAAACGCCGGAACGAGCCGAAACAGATAAGCAGAACTTTTTGACGGGGAAACGAGGAAGTGAAGTGAAAAGTGTGACAGGATCGTTAAAGCGCGCGGATCTCGTTCAAAATACGGATATCGTGAATCCGATTTGCAGAGAGAAATCCCGTCGAATATACATATACATATATATACACGCTCCGCTGAATATATAGTCTCGTTAAAGGGGGCCCGTGGATAAAAGGGAGTTTACAGAGTATAAAGATATTAATGATAATGTCGCTTTTATATCATTCAACGGAATGAAATATGTTCGCCAACAGAGAGAGAGGGAATAACGAGTTCAAGACATAATGAAACAAGAGCGGAACGAAGCGCGCGAGCGTGATAAAAAGAATCGTAAATGAAATTCGCGATAGAACCAGAGAAAATGCGAGCAACCAGAGGGATAAGTGATTTTATTAAACTTAATCGGACGCGATAGCGCGGCGTCGAGACGGAACGGGTCGTTGGAATTCTGGAATAGTGGCGCGGCTAACAATCAATTTATCGCGCTCCGAAGCAGCACAGATTGTCGAAAAGTTTTGGTCCAATAACTCGCAAACATTCGACAAATAGGAATGTCTAATTCTGAACATAGATCATCGGTTAAATTGCATTATTTGTTCGATTGTTTCGAATTTGTTTTCATGACTTTTTTCATAAACACAGATTTTTTTTACCACGCTTATATTAGCTTGCCGAGTTGTCGATGTTGTCGTTGTCATTGTTGTATGCGTCAAATCTTGTAATCGAATTTTAAACCACTTCCCGATGAGCTGGAGGCTTGAAACTTTAAATATAGCTCAGAACTGGAAGACAATGCAATATTAAAAAACAAATTTAACAAAAAAAAACTGTGCGTTCAGGAGGAAAAATATTTAAATACTAACCGTTACACGTCGCAGAACGACGCTCATGTCAGTGTAGTGTTCCGTTCGTTCCGTTCCATTTCGTACAATTTCGGACTCCATAAGGAGACTTCGTTTCTCGGAGTCATCCTCTCATTCTATCTCGCTTATTTCCATATCTTGCGTTTCTATATCTTACTATTTCATACCAGTATTACTACATCTTGCGTTCCATTTGAAAAAGACTAAAAAGTAGAAAATAAAAAAATGTACAATATAAAAAGAACTTTTTAAAAACCACGCTTATATGAAAATGCCCGCGAAGATTACGTCAATATACATAGTTTGGCGCTCCACGTTTTTATTTATAGTCACTGATGTCTAAAAAAATTATTTTCTCCTTTTTAGTGCATTTTAATACAAGCGTGGTTTTTAAAAAGTTTATTTTATATATTTTTGAAATTGTGACATGCGGCGTTTGTCTAACTCAGGCCTGGCCAACCCAAATGCTTTCACGGGCCACTTTGATGACGCGTAACATTAAATGAAAATGCTTTTAAAAAATGTAAAACGAATACAAAATGAATAAAACTTTATTGTTCTACTATGATTCAATATAATTAAGTAACACTCTCGAGTCTTTATGAATAGGATATTAGTTTATCCTTTCTATCGACGTTGCACATCTTAGCTGGTTTTCTAAATTAGCATCAGTTAATGAAGCACGCGATGAGCTCTTTGTAAATTTCATCTTCGAAAAAAATATTTCACAAACATATGTGGATCCAAAAGCACTTACAACTCGTTGTGCAAAACATCTTAAATTGGAATATCTCTCGGATGTAATATAAGTATTACATTTATATTTATTTAATATTTCTTTTTAGACAAAAATTTCCATATTAATATAAAATCGCCCGGCAGGCCGCGTGTTGGCCAGGCCTGGTCTAACTGCTAACTTATTAATATTGTTAAACAAGAAGAGAACAGTTTCTAATCAAAATTATTTTGATTCGAGAAGTTTATCACATTTCACTGAATTTTTACAAGCGACTGATTCCATCACAAATCAGGGTAACGATTTCAGCGAGCAAAAGAAACTCGATAACGCAAAATCAGCCAATAAAAACGGAAATTTGCATGGAAACCCGTAGTATAGTTACGAGATCGAGCCCGTTCGCATAAAGTGAAAGCGACGCGTGAAAACGCGCGTCGGCTCGCTGGAGCTGTTCGCTCCAGTTCGAAGACGAATGATTTTCCATCGACCGGCACGCTTGCGGAGAGCCCGGACAGAAGTCGCCGATCAGATTGTCGTGAGACGCGTGTCCCGTTTAAACGGGCCGATTAAAAAATTGAACGGACACGAGAGGGTTCGTTACGGATTTTCTAATTGCTAGTAATTGCGCCGGCTCTCCGCGGGCATGCTCGGCCACGCACCTGCTCGGTAATAGATATTATTTTCTAGACTGTAACGAGCCGTGACGGCCAAGCTGGTCGTAACTGTATCGTGCGTGAAACGAGTGCATACTACGCGGCTACTACGCTCACGGCTCACGGTGCGTACCGGTGCAGGGTGGCCGATGCACCGTGAGATGCGCCGCGCGACGGACCACCACTTTGTACGGGAATGTTCGAGACTTTGTATGCACTCGGTGGAAATTGATTTTACATTTTTGTGTATGGATACACATTGTTTACACATCGATACGTTCGATGTTTAGTGTTTTTCTCGTGCTCGTTTTCATTCATGAAATGTTTCATTAAATGCAACGCAGCTCCTTCGAGAAATCGTTCATCCTGACCGGACTGCGAATTTAAAATGTTTATGACAAAAATGGCTTGCAATACATTATCATTTAACTTGTAGGAAATTCTCGTTTTGCACGAAGATCCGCAATCACAACTTCAAGCAGCTGCATAAAATTAGTTCGACTACCTTGAAGTAAATTGTGGGAATGCCAAGCCCCATCTTCATTGTATGTATCTCACGCTGAAACCATCTATTTGAGAAGATCTTTCTCACTTTTCCTTGCGATATTTCCTAGATAAATGTGTCACCGGACCGACGAACCTTCGTACGATCTCGTCTCTCCGCTTTATCGTCGCGAACGTCGCCGTCTTATCGATATCTACGAGCTCGGCGATCTCCGCTGACATTGTCGAATTTGCGAAGAGAAGACACATCCTTTCCTTTTAACCGCTTCAGCTTCACAAGAGACTGTCTCGGTGAAGTGAACTATAGATAAGTATAAAGATTAACCCTTTCCACTCGGAGCTATTTTAACTGGAAAATTAGACATTTCTTCCGAACTAGAATATTTCCATTCGCTATGATTTTTGAGATTTTATGGATATGAAATTGGTATAATACCTCATACAATACCTAAATGTTTAGTAATTGATTAGATACCGATATATTTAATAATGGAAACAATATTTTGGATAATGGTACAGCAATTTTTAATGGTGCCTCAGACGGGACAACCGAGTGCAACGGGTTAACACTTGAGTGGTAAATAAAAATCATTTTTATACCTTGCACAGCCTTCACATTTTATAACGAACTATTCGTGTATAAAGAAACGTCGTATGCTACCATAATTTTGCAGGCTGTCGATCGCAGACGCGACGATAAATCTCGAAGAGCAGCAGTCGAAGAGGGCGATAGATTCGAGGACGAGGCTCGATCGTGAAATTTGTCCGGTCTGCTCGCGTCTCCATCGGGATAAATAGAGTGCACGCGGAACGAAGTGAATCTGCGCTTCGAACTCGCTCGCTCGCTCGCTCGCGCGCGCGCGATCGTAATCGGAATGGTTGCACCGGCTTGGCTCGGCTTCGAGTCGTTTTGTTCGGCTGTTGCGGTGGTTGTCCGCGCTCGGTTTACCGTTAGCGCACCTCGAGATACACTGCAGCCGAGTCTCGAGCCTCTAATCTTACGGCACACCGTCGTCTAATTAAAAACGGCCACGGAAAAATTTGCCTCGGCTGATTCGCCGATAGACGCCGCAGACGCCGTCGTGGTGCTCCCAAACCGAGTCTCGCTGCTTCGGAATCGGTATAAAGGTCGATCCACACGGTACGGCACGGATCGTCTTCAGTACGACAGTTTTGAAGGTCCATCCACACCAGAGGTGACCAAATTTTTACATATTATGTGTCGATCTTTTTCGCATACGAGTTCAGATGCTCCATATAACTGAAACACTTTTTTTACGTTATTACGTTCATCGTTGTGGTTGGAAAATAGGGGTAGGATTGGGAAATTTCGTCGTTGTTAACGAAAATTTTAACAAATGCATAGAGAAACATATTTAATAATTACACAGCGAGGAGCAAAAGTGAACGCACAAACGATATTTTTACAAAAATTCATTTTTATTTAATGTTTGCATATAGAATAAAAAAAAAACAAAATACACAGTATTAGGTACAATATTTCAGCTTCCCTAAAAAATTTAAACAATGATGATATTATTATTATTTTGATAAATACAAATTGATTTCGTGTAATCGGTGTTACACGACAATTCATTTTCAAATAAACATTTCATATTTTTATGCATTCTGTAAGAATGTATGAATGTATGAATGGATGTATGAATGTATGAATGTTTATACCATCAAATGTTTCATGTGTTTATTTGTCATATATAGTTTTATTGATTTGTGTTGTTATATATAATTTTATTGATTGATACGTTACGATGGTGTTTTGGTTAACAAATGTATGATACGTTCGGATTTTGTCAAATAAAACAGTTCTCTGTCAGCAAGCAAAAAACCACGACGTGTCATCTCTCCAAGCCTCCTTACAATTCAATACTTTGTCCAGAAGCCTTTGGCCTTGGCAGTGACTAGAATGCGTTTAGACATACTTGCAAACAAAACATAATTTGCCAATTTATCGTGTAGAAGAAAAATGAGAACGATCCATATGATTCATTTCATTAAGTAGGTACATATACATAATAGGTACGATACGATACGCGGCAATAACCTAAAATCTGCGAAATGTCAGTCATTGTTGCGTCCCCATCGCGCACGCGCAACGTGTCTCCCATTCGCCCCACTCACGGTGTATTATACAGGGTTTCACAAAATTCCTTCAACAGCCAGAAATGGGAGGTTCCTGAGATCATTTGAAGTAACATTTTCCTTCGCGAAAATGGTATCCGCGGCTTTGTTTAGGAATTATTAACGAAAAACACGGACCAATCAGAGCGCGACCTAGACGCAAGTTGCCACAGTCGGCCCGGTGCGGCGCGCCAACTGTCTATTGGCTGCTATTGGCCGACTGTGGCGACTCGCGTCTAGGCAGTGCTTCGATTGTGCTCAACATTTTTCGTACGATGGATAGCCGATAGAGGCGCTGCGCGGAAAAACAGTCAAAAACATACCCCATCTAGCACCATAGGCTGGGCTGGGAGAGCACAGTTTCCCGCGCAATCGCGAAGAGCACGGCCATCTTTCCGCGTCGGAGTATCTCTAATTTCTTCTCGTTCGCTATAACCACGAATTCGAAAGTGTGCTACGTGTAGTGTTCAGTAATTGTGTAAAAGTGTGGTGTTTCCTGTTTCACTGGTGTAACAAGCAAATGGATTTACGGCTGAATAAGTGAGTTTTTAATTGAATCAGTTTCTGCTTCTTCTCTCGTTCGGGTAAAGTTGCCGATGATGTGGGTCCTCACCGATTTCGATGACTGAAATATCTTATAAATTCGATGTTTTAAATATCTTTTTCCTTTGAAATAAAGCTCATCGAAATCGGCGAAGAGATAGTATGTACATCGATCGATTTACAAATACAAGTTTTTACAATAATATCGTAAACTAAAGCCGATCGACAGAAACTGTAAAAGGAACTGTTATTCAGAATCATGGCATTGACAACATATCCAAAGCTTATTGCGATTGGCCAAGAGATAGTACATCAATCGACTTACAGTTACAAGTTTTTACAATAATATCGTAAACTAAAGCCGATCGACAGAAACCGTAAAGGGAAATGTTGTTCAGAATCATGGCATTGACAACATATCCGAAGCTTATCGAAATTGGCGAGGATTCACATCATCAAGAAACTTTTGTTCGTTGCGACATCGCGGCGTGTCACCGACACTCGGTTGCCGGCTCGCCGGGCTGCACGCGTCTAGCTCGCGCTCTGATTGGTCCGTGTTTTTCGTTAATAACTCGTTAACGAAGCCGCGGACGACATTTTTTCAAAAGAAAATGTCGCTTGGAATGATCTCAGGAACCTCCCATTTTCGGCTCCGGAGGTAATTTTGAGACACCCTGTATATCAGTCCCTGGTCTGAACTGATGCGGTAGTTATAAACACATCCATTCAAATGCATTGAAGAATATTTGTCGGGCCGGATACGGTACGTGTCTGTGCAGATAGTATAAATCGACCAAAAGCTAGACGATTTGGAATTTCTGGACAGAAGTCTGCCGACAATTCAGTTTTTCATCGATTCAATTGGAATATTCTTTAAAATATTCGTGAAGGACTATACTTTGATGAGGCGCTGCCCGAAAATCGTTAACTGTCACAATCAAGAATCCTTATCAACAAAGCCCAATAACTCCGATACTTCATCCGCCCATACCATAAATTTGCACGTCCCAGCTGAGTTGCCGACACTTCTAAACCCTGAACCGCAAAATTGTAAACTGTAAATTTGGCCCTGAGAATTACCGATTGAATAGAGTTACATTCAGCACTTCGCGAATTAAATATCGGAGTTATTGGGCTGTGTAGATACGGATTTTCGCGCAGCACGTCATCAAAGTATAGTCTTTGACGAACATTTTTAAAAAAATTGCATTTGAATCGATGAAAAACTGAATTGTCGGTAGATTTTTGTCCAAAGAGATCGGTTTCTGGCCCACTGTGTGACGACGTAAAGCCAATACACAAATCGACGCCATGAAATTCTGCCAAGAAAATCTACAAAACGGGAACACACTTCACTGATTCAGAGGATCTATGGGAAATCGTCGGAGGAGGTTACCCAATATTCGCGAGCGGATACGGATAGACGGATAGACGGTCGCCGTGGCTCTCGGCGGAATGTTAATCCGGCTAGGCTGAACAAACGACGGGATCGCGTGCGGATCAGCGATACAGCTCGTTCGTCTTGGTCGCCGGGGAAAAGTGTGCTCGAAATGGGTGGCTTAACGAAGCAAACAGTCGCGTAGACTTCATATTCTGTTCCTCCGGGTAGATTATTGCTCCGGCAAGACACAAAAGGGCCGAACCCGAGGCTCGTTTGCATTGTACCGGCCGCGTATTGTGCGCGCTCGCCTCGCCCTGCCTCGCGATCTGCCCCACATTCGGCCCCTCACCTCCTCCCGCTTTTCTCCTCCTCACTAGCTCGCTCTTATCGCTCGCTCCCATCGAGCTTACAAATTAATAAGGATTGTGTTTGCTCTGGGAATCACGACCTTGCCTCTCCCGTGCGTATCGGATCGCGATGCTGCGAGCTCCGCGAGCTCTCCGTTTGCGAGCGATGCGAGCCGACTGATCAATTACCCGCCTCGGTCCGATAGGAATCAGACCCCTCGCAACAATCTACGCTCGATGGGCCACTTTGCAGATTCGGTTCGAATCATTTTTGCATCTAGGTACAAGAAAGTTTTTCTGGCACATGTGTAACTGTGGTAATGGACGTGTTGACGAATTATTCCATAATTAACTTTTAACGACGGCAGTTAAAAGAAGATTTGGGTATCGGAATGCAGTGTTTTCTCGGGAATGGTTTGAGATAACGACGATTGGCTAAATAGAATTTGGATTTCCGATTGATTTCGTTGTCTCGCTGGGGCAACTGGCTCGTCCATCGAGCAGACGGCTCCATGTCGCGCAAGGGACACCGGGAAATCCATTTACATTTTACACGAGCCCCCTAACGTCCATTGTTCGAATGGTTGCCGGAGCAATTATCGGCAATCGCGACGCGAGCTAATTAATTGGATTAATTGCCCGTGGATTAATATTGGGACCTACGAGTCGCGAGCCATTGGGCCGAACATTGGGATAATTGATTCGCTTTTCGTTAGAACGCACTCGTCAAGATATATATATATATATATCCTCCCAAAATTCAAATCATTGTCTCTATCCAATTAATTTCCTATTTCATCCAGTTCAATTCGTATCTAACCATTTTCGGAACAGTTCCGATTTGTTGCGATAATATTGATACCACCGTTCCTTTAATATCGCGCTAGTCCCCGAGTACGCGACCGTATCTAGTTCTGCGTGCAGCCGGTGCAACGTGCATGTGCATCGGTATGCAAAGCTGCCGGGTCACGACAGCGTATTCTTCTTAGCCTCGAACCACCACCGATTCGTCTCGCGCACGAATAGACAGCGTCACTGTCACGGTCAACCGTACGTGCACCACCGCATTATTCTTCTGTGAAAAATTACCTGGAGACGCTATAAATCCAACTGATTTATTAACTGCACTCGTATAATTCTTTAATAAAACCATTTCGGACCTTTCACATTCGGGTCTTTACCTTCTGGTCATTGCTGTGTTGTCATTGCAAATATGGTATAGTCGCCTATTATGGCACTACCTTATATCTTGTAAAGAAGAAGTCGCACTCTAGTGAGAAACAATAGTTTACCATGTTTACTCAACAGTGTGCAGTGGAATCTCACCATTCTATAGATTTTAGTATCGATCCTCCGCCAGTTGTCTCTCCACGTGTTAAATATTTTTGTGGTTAGATTTTGAATTGTATCTTTTTCGAGGAAGCTAAGTGATTTTGAAATGTTTGAACATATCTGCAGTTTCAGTTTATTTATATTAATGGTTGCCAACTGTTTGTTTGGACTTAAATGCATTTTCTTTTTGTCAGTAGCTAGTATTATCAGTCCAAGTGGAGTTCCCAATATGGCACCACCAAGGGTTCCCTAATATGGGTATAGCTACTGATATTCTTCGTGTGGGTGCCGAATATGGCACTAGGTGTCGTATTAGGGACTCAAGGTGTACCATATTAAGAACCCCTTTCGCTAGATTCTGCAAATGACACACCACAAAGAAAAATATTTTTCCCAAGCTGTATTAATTTTTGAACAAACTTGACCTCAGAATCTTATAGGGAGGAAATGCATCTACAACTGGTAATCTTTTGGACGAAAAAGAGCATCCTAAAATAATTAAAAAAAATGACATCGACAAAAAGTGGTTCATATTTGGGCACTTTGCCCTACTCCTTTTTCATCTCGTCAATTATAATTTCCAACTATAATATTATATTGCATGTATATTTATCAACGAACGTCACCAGACTTGCTTTTCACCTGCAGCCTAATCCCGATGTAGCGGACGATTACAACGTGTACAGCATGCTGATAAATATGTATTCGGCTCGCATAATGAATAGATTCTCATATGCAAATCAAGGGACAAGAAGCTCAAAACGAAACAAACAAACAGAACGTGTCCAGTCATCGACCACGTAGGGTTCGAACCCTAAAAACCAAGATTAAATCGCAGGGCAAAGGGTTGAAAGTTCCGAGACCTGTGGGAAACGGCGCCATTCGTTCTCGCGTCGAGATAGAACACCCCGGGACCGGGTAAAAACCGTTCGATGATCGCGAGACTTCAAAGTCGTTCGCGTTGCAACACGAGCTACGCGAGTATCGCCGGAAAAAAACTAGACGTCCACGAAGATAAATCGAAGATGAGTCAGCTCTCGCTTCGGGACCATGAAGAACCGTGAAATCGCGATACATTGTCCACCCGAGCATCGTCCGAAACGTTTCTTCTTGCCTTGTGAAACCGCTCCGGTTTTAACGCGGAACGAGACGTTGTAACCACTTTCGCTTCTCTGCGTTCGTTCGTCCGTTTTTTTTTTCGCTATTTAGTCGTTCGTCGCCTATTCGGTCACCGGCGATTCCATCTTCTTATAGTTTTCGGTGCGATCCTCCTGACAAGTGTGATTCCACCATTTTTCTCGTCCCTTTCTCGTCCCGAAAAGCTCTTGATTCTCCAGCTTTTCTTTCCTCTTCTTGCATTTACACTTGCACTTGCGTTTACTACTGCGGATGTTCGTGCACGATAAAAATGTTAAAAAAGCTTCTTCCTGTTGGTTTTTGGGAAGCAAGGTAATTTTTTATAATAAATAAAACAGGCAGATATCTTTTAAACGATATTTATGTAGTTGCTCTCTCTCTTCAGAAGTTAGGTTTAGACTGACGATGGTCCCGAGCTTGTCGGTGTATTTATACCAAAAACGTAAGTCACTGTCGTCATGCGGATTCAAAGGGCCGCCGCTTTATCTTTGTTTTATAAACCTAAGATATCGCAGGGATTAATGTAATAGGACCGGCAGAGATGGTCCCTGGGATGTTTAAAACAATGGTTCTCGGAACAGTATTGATTTCTGTATCATGACGTCACATATCGACACCCGAAGATATGGATCCTCGAATGTATACGTATACATTAGTTCTAGGAACAGATAAATGACGTCATATATCAATACTTCCTTTAATAATTTTAGTGGGTTGAAAATAATTGGTGTTTTTAAATTCTCTGAACTATTTATGCCTGATTGGAGCAGTTCTACAGGGCACGTTTTAAACCTGAATAGCATAAAATGGCACGAACAGTTTAGCGTGGCTTCGGGGACCATTTTGCCGGGTATTCGCTGTCCAGGCTCGCCATTAGGAAAACACGCATTCCGCATGCAGCAACCTGTTATATTCGCCGATTCGCTGGTGCAGCATGCATCGATGCATCGCGGCGCATCGCGTCAAGGAACGCGGAGAACGGCTCGGCGCTTCCGTTGCGTTGGAACGCGCGCGTTTTCCAACGAGGTATCGATCGCTCGCGGCGAGAAGCTTAGGCGTGTCGCTCGAGAGAGTGGAAAGCGAGTAGAACACACGCATACACACACGAAGATACCGTATACTATACCGAAGCAGTCCTGATGATCCTCTTTCTCTGTCTCGAAGCCAGCCAGCCGAGGCGCAGCATTCGAGGCACGTGCTCGCGAACACGCGTCCACCGTGCTAATTCAACCGGCCGCGGCGTTCGCATAATCGCTACAACCGATCGTTTTCCCTTGTACGGTTCTCGCCGGCGACCCGAACCGCGGGGTTGATCCGTGATTAGGGCAATCGACGAATTTCCGGCGCGTGTCGATCTCTCGCTCGCGCGATTCGACTTTGAGATTTCGAACGGTGACGCAATCGAACCCTCTCCTTTTTCGGGAAACACGCGAAACTTCGAATCGCCACTTCGATCCTACACTGATTGGCAAAGTTTCTCCCAGTTGCGAAAACGTGGGACGATTCGCTGTTCTACAACGTAATCGATTTTCCTCTTCAGCTGTAATATGGCGAATCGTCCTCGTTTATTCAAGTTCCTTGTCCGTCGAAGGATCAGTTTAATGCACAATTGCTGCGTTAGGGGTACCAGAAAGATTAACATGTCTACAAGAAGTACTGACGTATGTTAAACGAGACAGACTCGTGATGAAGATTTTAACAAAATGACAAAAAGAGACATATGAATGTTATCTTGCTTTCTAGATGAAATAAAATTTGATTCGTCTGCGATCAATATTTAAGCATTACAATAAATGCAGCCATAGAAAAACTAGAAATTTTCATTCCTCTTCTACGACATTTCTGCAACGGGTTAATAACATGTTTCAACCCTCGGACGACAGGACTTGGGTCTAATTCTAATGGTTGACTCAATTATAATTTCTCGTTGAATTGTTCAATTCTTTAGCTATTTTTATTCGACATAAAGTGGTACATAAAGACTTGTATAGATTCAACTATGGTTGCTACAAAATCGCCCGTCGTGCAAATGAGCTCAAATAAAGAAGTGAATTCAGTCATGTTCTACAAAATCGTTCGTATAATTTCAATAATTACCGAATCGAGAACCATAATTTTTTCACCCTACTGTATTAGGGTAAAAGTTTGCGTGTTCTCGCGAGGAGCTTCGAGATCGAGGCGTGGGAGTCCGAACGCAGGAGCAACCGTCGGAATCGAGGGATCGAGGGATCGAAGCGCGGCGCAAACTGGAGATCGAGCTCTTACCGAACCCAGTCTTAGGTTCTCTCTTTCTCTTTCGCATGACTCAGCCGGCTGGAATTTCGCGACACGCGATACACCGGGCTTAACCGGCGGCGCGGAGCGGCGGTTTATTAACGCGGCTCCAGTAATTCTGACCGCGGGCGAGCATTAGAAATCCCCGCAGCCTTCCGAGAGCAGCGCGCACGCTCGACCGTGAAAGGATTCCGATTGCAAGCGTGCTGCACCGTGCTCTCTCGCCGGAATCTCGTCTGCAGCCGCCGCCGCGCCGCGCCGATCCGAACGATGCAATACAGGGGCTCCGGTCATTTTATTCGCCGCGCACCACCCCACCACCGTGTCTCCATGACTTTCTCGTGACTGAAACGCATTTACCGCCTTATCGAGGAAATGCATCTACCTCCGAGCGATCCTTTTCCATCGGCGCATCCCGGTGCAGCCCTGACACCCTCTGCACCCGAGCTCGTTGCTCCCCTCACCCCGAAACATCAATTTTACTTTGATTTTTTTAGCAGAACTTCCAAGCAAACAAATTATTAGGTTGGGGAGAAAGTATTTTCGTATGCTTGTAAATCAAAAACACGTGTTGCCAGTGAGTCATTGGGAAATAATGGAAATTATATCATTGATTCAAATGTGTGAGAGACTGAAATTTCATCACCTAACTATTTGTTTACAGCCGAACCAACAACCCTAAACATCCAATTGAAATGCTTTCTTTAACGAAGTAGAAATTGATTCGTTCGCAATCCACAGGACTCTGTATGACGAAGAGTTAGGTGAACATTAGAGATAATTGAAAGGAAAAATGCAGTTTCTTTAGAAAACATGTTTCACATTATTTCAGAGCGATCAGATCTCCATTACCAGTTCTTTGGTAGCATTCATCTACAAAGTGGTTAGCATTACACACGCGGATCTCTTTCCACGTGCAGGATAAGAGCACTAGGCAAGCCAACAACCGTGCAAGAGCACCATGCAAACTTCGAGCCGCGTAACACGTACATTTTTATTGGTTCACGATTAATTACAGGCACTTAGCCTCGAATCGGTATGGTTACCCGTTCAGATTTCTTGCGTCGAACGATCATGTCCATCGTCGGTGGGAATCTCTCATTGCTCGTGCGTTTCGAAGGTAAGTGTGAGAACCGTGGTATCGGCTCGCGTTAGCTCGGATCGAAAGGTTTCGACACGGTCGGCCGGCTAATTAGAATTTCTAAGAGAGCGTACAACTCGGAGAGCGGCGATATTCGATCCGTTTGCTGGAAAAGTTTCATCGCGCCGAACGCGGTGGCATCGTCCGGAACAATTCAGTCGACTAGTTTTAATTAGATCGTCTGGATCGTTAGCGAGATTTCGTTAGAGCCGAACCTGCTCGCGCGAGTTTGTTGATTTTTCGACGATCGTGAGAGGATCGGGAAGGATCGAGGATCGCAGCACGCGCCGACGTTTCTCCAGGTTCCGTCCAGATGCGTCCAGGTGCGCCACGCCGACCAGTCTGTAGGTCAGTTACACTGTTACTGTTACCGTCCAGGCTATTACCGGTTATCGAGCGCCTCGCCACGTCGTGGCAACGGTACGCGTAACTCCACCGTGGAATTCTCCTTTGAACAGACGCCACCGACGCGAAAACCCCCGAGAACCTCTCCGAAATTCGAAACCCACATCTCTTTTTTTATTTTTTTTATTAATGTCGCGTCAACAGCTAGGTTATCAGCGACCACGAAGTACCGATACATTTTATAGCAGTGATTACATATATATGTACAGCGTAATGTGAAAGGTTTAATTTTCCTATTTATCGGTTGAAATGTGCGGTAGTAATGTTAGGTCTAATGTTTTTTTCTGAATTAAGGCATTTACATAGACTACTAGAAAACCCACATCTTATTAATTTCCAAAATCTAATTGGTCGATTCTGTTGGTAGCTCGTCTGCGTGCGCTTTCAAACAGCCTTGTTTCTTTTAATTGAGATATGCACTTCAGAAATTTATAGCAACGATTGAGATAAACTACTAAAATTCCACAATAAAATTATACTGCAACGAAAGGGTTAACGAGGCAGCCGAAACGCTACTCGTTGTCCGGGGACTGTTGGGTTCGCGAGCTGGATACCTGGTTACAAAAGGGAACGGTTAGGCGGAAACGGGTTAAAAGAGTTGCGGAAAGAAGGCTGTACCTGGATAACGGGCTGGATATCGTAAGCCCTCCTCTGGGAAAGATGGGGCCCGGTAATTACGCGAGCGTTCGTTGCCAGTATCTGCCTATTCGCGGATGTCCGGGTTAATCGAGGCGGAGATGTTGCGCGAGCGGGTCGAAAGCGGGTCGAGATCGCGTATCAACTTTCGCGGTGTCAATGGGCTTCTCGTCCCTTCGCCGTTCGCGTATATATTTCTAACCTGGAAGTTGTATCGGGGACTTGATAGGGGATAACACGTTTCATTAATCATTCGGCGAGGGGGCAGAACCCCTCGACGTTCCCGCGAGTCAATTATTCCAGCGATTCCTCGGGGGGCGACTTAAAATAAACGGACGCCAGCTCGCCTCGCGAAATTTACAACAGATATTATTACCGTTCCTCGACGAACTGTTTGCTAACAGAGCTGGGCATCGCGAGAACGATATTCGTAAACAGTAACGGGAACACGTTGGCCGCAGCCGTGTAAATGGCAATTTTCGTCGATTAGTTTCTAGACCAATGGCTTCCATTTTGGTAGACAATTTTAATGAGACAATTATTTTCAATAGACATTTTTACAGACAATTTTAGCAGACGATTTTAGGGGACCATTTTAGTAAGAACAACCCCTACTTTAGTGCACAGAGGAATTTTTTCCATTATTAGATTCTAGATTCTACACCCTAATGATTTCTATTTTGGTAGACCATTTTAATGAGACAATTATTTTCAATGGGCATTTCTACAGACAATTTTAGGGGACCATTTTAGTAAGAGCAAGCCCTCCTTTATTGCACAGAGGAATTTTCAACGATTAGACTCTGGACGAATGATCTCTATTTTGGTAGCCAATTTTAGTAAGACAATTATTTGTAATGGACAATTTCTAAAGACAATTTTAGCTGATGATTTTAGTAAGAACAAGCCTTATTTTGGTGCACAGAGGAACTCTTCTTCAATGATCAGATTCTAGATTCTAAACCAATAATTTGTATTTTGGTAGCCAATTTTAATAAGACTATTATTTCTAATGGACAATTTCTAAAGACAATTTTAGCAGATGATTTTAGTAAGAACAAGCCTTATTTTGGTGCACAGAGGAACCCTTTTTCAATGATTAGATTCTAGATTCTAAACCAATAATTTCTATTTTGGTAGCCAATTTTAATAAGACAATTATTTATAATGGACAATTTCTAAAGACAATTTTAGCAGATCATTTTAGTAAGAACAAGCCTTATTTTGGTGCACAGAGGAACCCTTTTTCAATGATTAGATTCTAGATTCTAAACCAATAATTTCTATTTTGGTAGCCAATTTTAATAAGACAATTATTTCTAATGGACAATTTCTAAAGACAATTTTAGCAGATGATATTAGTAAGAACAAGCCTTACTTTAGTGCAAAGTGGAATTTTTTCGATGATTAGATTGTAGATTCTAGACCAATGATTTTTATTTCGGTAGAGAATTTTAAGGGACCGTTTTAAGAACAAGCCCTACTTATTGAAGTAGGCGCACAGAGCAATTGAAAAACGTGGGTTACCGCAGTTCCGGCAGCGTGTGCGCCGAGTCTTTCAAAATGGCGGTACCGGGGGCTGGAACCGCAGAGGATTCATTCATCGGACGCCACGGATCGAAAGGAAACGAACGCGCGTGCACACGCGGTGAATGAAAATCGCGAGAAACCAGGAAGCATGTAGAAGCTGGCCACAATCCGATCACTCCCACGGTGTGCCCGCGTTATCTAAGCGACTCGTTTGTAACCCGCACCGCTGCGAAGGAATCGTAGATAGACGTGTATATCCCGTGCGAACCTTTTCCCCATCCCTGCAGCTCTCTTGCGTTGCATTCTTTTTTTTCGCGAATGTCGAAAGCTGGCGTCAAGGATCGACGCGTTTTTCCACGATCCTCGGGCTGAGAAAGCGCCTGCGATTCGCTTTTAATATTCTCGTCGCTGTCACGCGAATTCCTTTTAGCCTGGTAAATATTGCATTCGCGATTCCACACCCGAGCTCCCGTGGAATCTTGCTAATCGATACGCCACCCTCGCCGGAAACCGCTCGCTACGGCTATATTGTTAACGCTGAACTGGCGTTATTTAGATCGCCGCTCCGAAATGAAAATACTTGTTCGGCGCAAAAGTTATGAATTAAAAAATTATTCAGAATATTATTCAGATTATTAAATATGTTGATGTCTAATCAATCACCACACATTTAAGTACTCTATATCCATATAATGTCAATTGTTATATCATACGGGTTGACACGGTCAAATAAGCAATATTGAGTTTTATATGTCGTTTTATAATGTCTATTGTTATATCATAGGGGTTGACACGGTCAAATAAACAATATTGAGTTTCTGTAACAAAGAGGTTAATATATTCGTAACTTATGTATGACTGCTATTTACATTGCTTTATCTTATAGCTACCTGTAACAAAGAGAAACGACATTAAAGTTTATTCTATCCTTGATGTCAAATCCCGTGTTTAGTTTTATTAATCTTATTCGCTTCTTTATTTTATATCGTAAACGCTTGATCGCGTGTTGTAGATGTCAACTTGTATCGTTCTCATTGGCCGCGTTCGTCAGTGAGCGGCAAATTCAAATTAAAGAAAGTACTTACGCACTTTCTTTACATCCATGTAAATAAAAAAATCATATAGAATGGAATTATTCTAGGTCGCGCGGAAGAAATATTTAATTTTCTACCGTTTAAAATTACCTTTTAGAGCCTTGTTCGATATTTTCATTTACGAATGGCGGAGTTATTGTAGACATTTATGTTCTCGGATGATCACTGGGAGATCGTTTACGATGATTCTTCGTAAAGAAATAGCCTTGACTTGGCCGTCAGTGTTGCGAGAAGCGAAGAAAGCGCAGGGTGTGCGCGGGATTACGAGGTGAACGGACGTTTTTCAAAGCTTCCTCGTTGTCTGGTCGGCAAAGGGTTAATCGGCCTCTCGCTCCAGTTCCTGGGCTCTCGGGTTTGCCCCTGTGCGGCTCCGTGGCCGGTATTCCCGTTCCAGAGCCTTTGCTATTTTTATTTTCAATTTACCTGGTGGCTTCGTTTGTACGGCGCCGCGCTGCATCGCGCTGCACCGCGCTGTGCGCCGTGGGCGTCGATCGATAGTCCGCGACTCGTTCGCTCGAATTCGAGGATCGGATCGGATCGGCGAGCAGAGGCGGCTTCTCTGCTCGAGCACGCGTGAGAATTTCCGATGTAATGCCGCACCACGCCATACCCCGAACCCTACAGAAAAAGGGCCCTTCTGATCCTTTTTTTCTCTCTCTGGCTCTCTACTCTTTGCGATTCCAACGCGGTGCCCAGCACGCCGCGAAATTCCCACCAGTTCGATAGTAGATAATTCCAGAGCGTAGATAATTCCGGGCATCGAGGCATCATTATGACTAATGAGCTAGGCGGGACTCGAAATTAGAGCCCGGCCCGAATCGAACCGGCCCGACGTGCGATCCGGATAAAAACCGCTCGGGGAAAACACGGAGATCGCGTCGGCCACACCCGTCGCTCCCAAACCGTGTCTGCCATCACTATACCGCGTGTCGTATTACACATTTGTCTATGACAGAATCTGTGCGATCAAATATCCATAAAATCACTTTGTCCGTTACATTTTCCGTGAGAAAACCTATACGATCAAATATCAACGAAGTAGCCTACAGTGGTCGAAATTTCTATAAAGTCACTGTGTTTTGTGACCGTGCGAAATCAATGCGGCCCGGTTTATGTACTTCTTTAAGGCCTGGTTTACGTTGTATTTTTGTTCAGAAGAATGTAAAAGTTGTTGCACACGTCTTGTTGTTACTGCGAGCTCTAATTCAGCTCGAAATTGTGCTGCATTTTTCCTTTCCTTAACTGCAGACCTCTTTAATATTGAATGTTGTCTCTTTGACTATTTTTTATTACTACCTTTATGATGATTTTTTTTCCGTAATTTTCACGTAAATTGATATAATTATTAATCACAGTATATGACCGATTAGTTTTCTTAGCAATTGCGTGATTAGAGCAGGCCATATCTTTATAAGCATCGATTGATGCGTTTTCTTCACTTGTTAGTACTTTTCCTCTCGGCATTCTCATACACGTGAATCAAATTATAACAAACAGGATTTCTGTGAGTTCTAAAACTAATACTTTTAGAATATTTGCAGTTTTCCGTAGTTCTCCGCTCAGAATACAGAGAAACACTAAGTGACTTTATAGAAACTTCGCACTTGTGTTCTGCACCACACAGAAAAAAATTAAGAAAAACGGAAATAATAAACATAGCGGTGTAGAGTACGCAGTCCCTCTATCCGAGTGTCTACAAGGCACAAGACCAGATACGATAAATCAACAAAAATGGTGATATTTTTAAAATATCTATGAAAAACAAGATGACTTTATAGAAATTTCGACCACTGTATAACATCGCTTTCTGTACGAGATTTTTCTAGGAGAGTATCTACTGGATTCAATGATATTAAGTCGCCAAACTTCTTGTTATCTCTACAAAGTACTGCAAAATGGACATGTCACTTTCACTGCTACATATTTGTTTGCAACTCAGAAAAAAACAGTGAAAAGTCTATACCTTCTGTACCTTGCAATCGAAGCAACGATTTTCATATTCGCTGAAAAACCGGTCTGGTAATCACGATCGTGTGATTTCCATTAAAATCACGGCCACAATGAATCGCAGCACTCGTCCGGGCCCGCTGACAATCTTCGTTAGCCATTCCTCTTCATCGCGCCAGCAGATACCGATCTCGTTTCTCGAGCATTCTACCCCGCAATTATTATACAATTCACATCCACCCGAGATACGTGCGCTCCTTACACGCTCTTAATTGAAGCGCGCGCTTGTAAATCCGTCCTCCTACGACGCATAACTTGATCCAGTACCCCACCTGATTCATGAACCGAGTCTGGTTCACTGTATCTGGAATAGCTCGCGTGCAATAGCTGCTTGCGGTTCCTTATTCCAACGCACACGATTCTGCGATCTGGAAAAATTTTAACTAGCCCCTTAATTGTCGCCTCCCAGATGAAAACCTCGGGAGGATGCATGAATGTTGAAACAGCTGTGAAGTTTTTTAATTGGGGTAGCTACAACATCGTTTCTTATTATACTGCGATTTTCGTTCTCACCTGTATCGTGTTTCTACATGTTATAGTAATTTTGCGAACCAGTTCGTAATTTATACAGAGTGAACCACGAATCGTGATCAGTAGAGATTACTGTGTTATTAGCAGTCCGATCGACGATGTTTCTATCAGATTTTTGGTAAACAAAGCAATTTTTTTTATGTTATGATACTTACCGAATTCGTCTTGAAACCCTCTAACAGGTAGACGTAAAAAAATTATAGGTGTATTTGAGAAAAATCGAAGTCGACCTTTAAAAATCATGAGAAAAGAGCTGCTCTTTACTTTAGCGGACTCAACATTTTTCCCTTTCTCTTATAAATTATGATGTGTTTGGTATGTAATCCAGTAGATTTGCACCCGGGGCGGCTGCAGATCGAAGTTCTGATCCTGTAGGATCAATGGTTGCTTAAAGTTGAGCAATCTGCAGTGTTTTTGAAAGGCTAGGGCGCCGCCATATTGGTTTGTCGCGACGGTCGCGCGCCACTTACCGAGCAAAATAATTAATGAGTTGGTTGGTGTTTAGGTCGGGGGGGGGGGGGGGGGGGGGGGGGGGGGGTGCGGCAAGGACCAGCGGTTCTGCCCCTATCTGTCAAGAACACTGCAGATTGCCCAACTTTAAGCAAGCATAACTCCTGAAGCATTGATCCTACAGGATCGAAACTTCGATCTGCAGCCGCCCCGAGTACAAATCATAATTTATAGAAGAAAGGCACAAATTTTTGGTTCGGTGAAGTAAAGTTTACCCAAAAAAAAGAGTTAAAAAATCTTAAGTAATTTTTTATAAGTGAAAAAAACGATGTACCTGAACGCCCTTAATTCCTCCGCTATTTCGACTCGTACGCACCTATTTTTGTTTGAAATAAATAACATCCGCAGTCTATTGATAACAGGCTGGAATTGTGTGTTGTAACCATTATCCTCGCGACAGAATGGAGCAAGCTCTCCACTGTTTCGGTCCAAGTGCTTTAATTTCTGCTCAAAGGTCGTACCACTCTGGATAAGCACTTGACCTACTCCCAACAATCGCTTAGAACTTCGGGCTGCATGGAGCTCGATGTCCACGAACCCTCCGCAATCAGAATAAAAGTAAAAAACCTCCGGCAATTTGGCCAACCAAAGGTAATTGCGCGACCAAAGAACAAGCTGCTAATCATCCGATTTCCACGGACGTTCGCAGCTCGGTGAATGAATCTACTCGCCACTTTCTCTGCTCTTCTGTAGTGATCCATTCTACCATCCTAACAGATCAGGATCCTTTACGTTTCTTTGTGAACGAAACACAAGTTTTTCAAAAACTGTTTCTACAATATAAAGGTGCGGCTCATTATGGGGCAAACTAGTAAAATCAGAATAGTGACTCTGAGAGACGCCATTAAAAATTTCTGTACCATTATCCCGAATATTGTTCACATTATTAAATATGTGCGCATCTAATCAATTACTGAACACTTAAGTATTGTATTATGTCAATTTCATATCCACTAGATTGAAAAAATCATAGATAATGGAAATATTCTAGGTCGGAAGAAACGTTCAATTTTCCAGTTAACATAGCTCCAAGTGCAAAGAGTTAAACAGATAGACCTCCTGCAATTTGCAATTAATGGGGACAATTTTCCTTCGCGTAAAAATCCGTACAAGTTCGAACTTTCGTGGTCGAACTAGAGAATTGTTGGGAATGTAACGTTGTGCAAAAATTCATACTTCTCTACCAAAAAATTGGAAGAAAACGCGTAAGATTTTTCTCAGAATGTTCTCAAGCGGTGAACTATGAGAAATGGATTGAAAATCGATAAGCTGTTGCGTCGAGGAATTGTCTTCGGAGTATTCGAAACGGTTGGAACGTACTCGTGTGCATCGTTACACAAGAATCGGTCGGTGCATTTGCATCAGGGGTCAGAAATCGGCGGCTCATCTGCTTTCAGGGCGCGTTAAATGTTGTCGGGTTGGTTCGCCGACGGAGTCCTCGCGTTCCATCGAAGCCGGAGGGATCGACGACGACTTCCTCTTTCTCACGTTTGGCTCCGCTCGGTGGCTCGCTCGTGACGGTGAGAACACTGCCTAGCTCACTCGCAAGCGAGCAAGGGACCGCGATGGAAACGGCCGTTGCTTCGAGAAGCCTCGCCGCGGAGGAGGCTAAACAGAGAATGAAACAAAGAGACAGAGAGAGAGAGAGAGAAGAACGCTTTTGTTTGTATGCATTCCACGCGTGGCGGTACGTGACATAATCGACGCGACACGCGTGTTCCGCGGGGCCATTATTCGCGAACAATGAGACAAGCCTCGCGGGAGGACCGACTTGAAAATTGTGCGTCAACGGATCTTGCTCCCGAAACCGCGCGGTAATTACATTCGCGACACGCAACAGATTCCTCGACTATACATATGCATTCTCATGGTAACTCTTAAAGGACTGCTTTTCCTTTTCCCGCTTTTCATCGGACAACCCGCAGGATTTTCTCCACGCTGCCCGCTTGTTCCGCGCGCATTCCTCGGCGACTATCTGCACGCTGGTCGGTGATTTTGCAAAACATGTTCGCTACCACCATGTCGTTCGTTGGTCAACGTTGTTATTAAAGTGCTTTATCAAACGCGGCCCACATCATTTTCTCACGGAGAAAACCGAAAGTCGGAAAATAAGGATCACTGTGCATACATTCCTCGGTCACTTTGCAAAACGACATATTCGCTACCAGCATGTTTCTCGTTGCTCACACAAAATGAATTTTCTCAAGAAGAAAATCGAAAGTCGAAAAATGAGGGTCACACTACTGTACGTACACTGCTCGGTCTCTTTGCAAAACATTAACAGGTTCCTGAACAGCATGTGTTTCGTTGCTCACCGTCGCAGAGTGGTAAATGTTTCGATTTTAGGTGGACAAAATTGTTTTCGACTAATTTACATCCTCTTGATATTTGATAATTACAATTATCATGTTTATTTTTTTGTCATGATGGAATTGAACATAAAAATGATAAAAAACGGATGTTTTCCTTATATTTTTATATTTCCGATGTATAAAAGATAAAGTAAAGTCTGTAAATATAAGAAAATGACTTTAATATGATTACTTTTTTTATTAATTAATATTAGAACACATTAATATGAAATTAACTTCAGGTAATAGCTTCGAAGTTGATCTTGTTGTTCTTCGCCTATAACTATTTATAATGGGATCAGAGGTAACTAATAACATATGGAATATATCTTCCATTGTGGATTCCCGTGAACATTTTCTCGTATTTCCTTCTCTGTACTTTTTTATTTCCTTGTGCCTACACTCTTGTGCTTCTTCGGAGAGCTGGCCAATCGGCAGCATGGCATGTTTAATTATTTCTGACCCATGCATAAAAATAAAAAAAAAATAAAAATAAAAATACAAATAACGAGATATAATTTTTAGAATTATTTAATTCAGTATGTCTAATAATATATTTTCTCAATAAACATTTTTTTTCAATAATTGAGAAACATTAATTTTGTCCAGCTAGAATTAGACATTTTACCACTGTGCGTCGTTATTAAAATGTTTTATCAAACGTAGCCCACATCAATTTCTCACGAAGAAAATTGAAAGTCGAAAAATAAGGATCACCCTACTGTACGTACACTGCTCCGGTCTTTTTGCAAAACATTGACACGGTCGCTACCAGCATGTCTTTCGATACTCACCGTCGTTATTAAAATGTTCATCGAAAAATAAGGATCGCTGTACATACACTCCTCAGTCTTTTTATTTAGGAGCTAGCAAGAGAGATACGCGATCATTGGGCGTACATCTTTGGAACGAGAACGGTCCGTTTGGCCGTGGGACCGTTTTTACAGGCGTTTTGCGCAACCGTGTGTACCAACGCCAGAAACCGGCGGCTCGCCGCCTCTTCTCCGAGGGGGAACAAAGGCCCACTTATCTTCTCGCGGGCAACGCTCGATCTTAATACCCGAGACCCTAAGGTTTCGCCGAGATTAGGCGTTCCCTCGGTCACGACACCGACTATCCACCGCCTCGGTAGAAAATGAAACTCGGCTGCAACGACGCCGCCGCGCACCGCTGGAAACAGAATACACCGGGGGTCTTAGAATTGCAAACGGTCATGGTAAGAAGCGGGGTGGTTCCTGCACGAAAAACTTTGCAGGAATTCAAAGTGACCAAGAATTGCTTTATTATAATCTCTGTAATCGTCGGATTCGGATAGATGTGCAGTTTAAGAAAAATTCCTAGTACTTCTTAGTGATTTTTGTATCTACACTCCCGTTCATAAACCACCGGACACTTATTTATCTTCAACAAAATGGTAATTAAAGAATACAAGCTTCCAGCTTGATTCTATTGTTTTATTTTGATTAGATGTGGCTATTATACGACAATATTTGAATGCAAAACTAGCATTTATTTAGATATCGTACCAGTTTTGTTTAAATATGTACTTGAATAGAGAAGTTCACTAAAAATATGTCTTAGAAAAAGGTATTTATACTTTTAATATTTCTGAGAGAACAAATCAGGATCAAGTCATTTTGAGTTCTAGTTCTAGTGTTAAATATATACATATACTATTTGAACAAATGTTGAAGGAAAGAGTACTTAAATTTTAAAAATCTATATAAATAAAAACGTAAATGTCCGTTTGTTTGTAATCGAACATCTCCGTAACGGCTGAACGTAGAAAGCCATTTTGAGCCATTAGACGCAGCGTTTCTTCGGGAAGGTTTATGAGAAATCAGCATGCGAAAAAGTCCATTCGTTCAAGAGTTTTGACAACTTTTTCCACCGGCTACAACGCTAGCTTGTTACTTCAAGTTATGCGAATGTGGCGCATTTGCGAAAATGTATAACAATAATAAATGTATAATAATGTATATAATAATCGATAATCTTCTCAGTGGTATTCTGCTTCAAATTATATCGTGAAATATATATATAAATAGAAAGATTGAGCTATTCAGAGTGATTTGTCCTGTAAGTTCCTCATTGCATTGGAATTCAGCCGAGTAGATTGATCTGCGTTTGAATAGAAATTTTTGGTTAGTATTTTTAAATTATCAAGTTTTTTCTTTGTTTCTTAGTTCGTGTTTGTTTCCTTATTTAATGTTTCGCAATTTTACATATGTGACAGGTAAAAATATGCTTTTGAAAAATACTGAGCCACAGCAACACGTGGCGGGGGAAAGCTAGTTATAAAATATAAGAGTAAGTAAGAGATTTGATATAATATATTTGGCAGATTTGTTCTTAAATAACAAAAGATCGTTACATCCAAATTTGAATAAGTGCCCGGTGATTTATGGATAGGAATCCGTACCCTTAGGGTTACAGGAGCATCGGTAGTCAGTAGAAACGGCCAGCCACGAGTAGACGTCCACCACCAAAAAGAAGCGTCGCAACTGTTTGGTGCCATTTGTCTGTATCGGAAGCAGGGACCGATCGTCCGAGGATCGCGTCTCTATTGGCTGTTGTGTCGTCGAGCAAGGGGAAGAAGAAGCGGCTTGCTCTCTCGTTGGACTCGTCGCTGTCGTTGTTCCCTGTCGATCCCTCGGACTGCTCCCTCGGCGGCGGCCAGTCGATCGAGCCTTTCCAGAGTGATGAATTTCTTTTGGTCGGGGATCTCCCCCGAGCAAAGTGGTCCGATGACCCAGATACGTCGTTCGAGTCTTCCTCCGGTCGGGCGATTTGTCGTTTCTGTCAACGATTTGCCGCAATTACGGGGAAATCCGTCGAGAGGAGCAACCGATTCTCGAGAGCCGTTGCCGCTGCGCCGCTGCTGTCGGATATTGGAGGCTCTCCGTTTCACTCCCGAGGGAATATGAAGCAGCCCGATCGGTCGTCCTCTCGCAATTGCTTTCGGGAACTCCGTGGAATCTGTGTCGAACCGACCACTTCGCCCCTTTCGGCCCGACTTTGACTAGCACCCAAGATTGCGGCTGCTCTCCTGTGCGGAGTTTCCTTGATTCGCGGATTTCTTTGACCGCCCAGACTCGATTGCGGTCTGAGGTTTGCTCGGGAAGTCCTCTTTTCCGGGGATTCATTCAGGCTTTCGAAATCGGTCATTCATGCAGTTCTATGTTAAACTAGCCTACATTTGGATAGTACATTCTCAACGATAGGTGTTCCGGTAGTCGACATATTAACGTCAATCGTTCCACGGGCGATGTGGCACGGGGATTAAAATTGCATTCCGCCACGAGGGAAACGAAAATCAGCACGGCCGCGGCTATTTTTATTCACTCGATATCGACTCGATCGTATAGCTGAACAGAATTCGGAATCTGTAATACTGAAACTTGTTATCCGTCGCTTCGGCTCATCGATTTATGCGGTTTCATGAAATTAAGGCGCGCCATCTGCTTCTGGACGATGCACGGAATATCTGTTGCATAATCAGGAGACTTCGAAATGGCACGTAAAAATAGGATTGCTAATTATCCGCAACGGAGGGGTAGAGGGGGCTGTGCCAAATATTACCTTGAACGGTTACGATATTAATAAAGTAATATAGAAAATTCATGGTATGCCTCCAAGCTGATCGAGAAATTAAACGCGCGATGGCCGTACGGAAGTGAACGATGCAGCGCCGGATAGAAATAGAAGATGATCTTTTAAGGCTTCTCCAGCTAGGAATAAGGATGCCGTAAAATTACGGGTATTTGAAGGAAAACGAATCGAAAGGACCGTGTTCGCCGATGAATCATCGCGATTAAGTCTAGCCTGTGTCCGTCGGTTTCTCGTGCAGTGGACGGTGGTGTCTGGATGGAACCCGAGGCGACGGGACACGGCTACGGTCTGGAATAGAGAAGAATGAGAAAGAGAAGGGACTGGATCGCAGGAGCAAGGGAGAAGGATAAAGAGAGAGAGAGAGAGAGAGAGGAGAGGCAAACGTAGACGGAGACAGAGACACGAGAGACCGTGGCGTGACACGTCGTGATCGGTAGAAAGAATCTCGTTCTGCAACCCGGAAACGCCGTGACTAACAACTCGGTATCACGAAGGTGGAAGAAAAGGCCTGAACCCTTCGGGGTGGATATCTCCTCTGGGGTCCAGGAGGGTCATCAACCATCGGCCGCCATGCCGGTCGGGCCCGGTCGGGATCGAGCATTATTATGACCAGATCTAATTGAAACTCCATGGCTCGGCCTGACCGAGCTTTGCTCAGCTACAAGCAAGTCGAGATGCTTCCACATCAGGCTTCGGCTTCTACGGAGGCTTCGGAAAAATGATGACTCCTCTAAACCGTTTCAGACACTTGGCAAAGGCCGATGACGCAGGTTCCACGCGCCTGACTTGCTTGATTTTCCAGGGACTTTAAATTGGGGATATAGAAAGAATTCCTTCATGTGTGCCGAGGCATGATGACAACGTGTCAGATTTTTTTCAGAATTTTCCCTTTCTCAAAACTTCATAATAAATGCTTCCAACAAGTGGCGTCTGGCCATCGACCCCAGTTTCCCTTAACACTACGTGGCCCTCCACATTTACTACCTCTGAAAAGTATCCGGACACTTGCGAAATGCGTAATAGAGCAACGCATGAAAGTCACCTACGCATCTAATAGTAACAAAAATCGATCCTTATTACTTTCCTATGGAATGTCTAACTTGCCAATATTAGAATAAGATTAAATACGAGATTTGGAATTCGCACTGCACCTTAGAAATGAAACAAAGTGAAACTTGAAATCCTTTCGAACACTGAGACCGTTCCACTAGATTTCGTATTTATGGATAGAAATTAATTAAATTATTATTAGTATGAAATTAGGTGTTGGGTGCTATGATACCACAATATACATACATTATAATAATGATTACAAGTGACAGAAAATTGTTCTAAATATTTTTCCTACTAATTTAAACTACATTTTGCAGAGAAAAACAAGAAGTGTCCGGATACTTTTGGGCGGTAGTGTAAATTGCTGCTGATAAAGATGGTCGGCTGATTCCTGTCTCGCGAGCCACGCGGTTCAAAGTTCCATCTCTCGCACATTCGATCGACGGGCTTTCGAGAGATCGAACATCGTTGGGTAGAACCAGGAATCCGGTCCGACGGACACTGTCGTCTCGGATTCCGAGGGTCTGTCAGCGCGGATCCCTTCCGCTCTAACGAGCTAAAGCGTCCGAGGAAGGGCCAACGACAACGGCGGCCCGTTACCCTTTCTCTCTTGGTTCTCTCTTTGTTCTTCTTTTTTTCTTCTACTGTACCACGGGTTTTCTTCTACTCCCGTTGATCCAAACCTCCATCGACGGGGAAGGTAAAGCGCGCCAAGGAGATTGTACCTGCGGTAAAAGGGCTGGAGGATCGAGGACCTCTCGGGTCTCTACGAGAGATATCCGTCGCGTGGTGGTTTGTTTGCGATCGCGTCGCGAACGGGCCACGATGATTCATCCAGGAGTGCATCGGCGGCAGGACAGGATCAAAGACCGACTGACCGAATCAGAAAACTAGCAGGCAGGTTGTCGGCTCTGATTTTTCGAGACTCCGACGTAGTGCACCCGTCGTCCCACCTCCAACGTGCAGCAAACCAACCGCATTTTCACCTGAGATTTATTCAAGATGCATCGATCCTTTTCAGCCTCTTTAATTCTGGACTCTTCTGCATTGCACGATCCAAGCCAATTGAAACCAATCTAATCAGTGACACCAATCTCACTGGTCCTCGATAATCGATTCGGCTCGAGTCTCTTCATCAGGCATTTCTCGAAGACGCATTGATCCTCTTCAGTCCTCGCTAAAGATAATAAGGCAGACCTTAAGTTCTCCCTATTAGCTCCAGACATTCATTCCGAACTCCTCGAGTCTCGCAGAATCCAATTGTCCAGTTGAAACTATGAGTACCAGCGTCTTCATACTTCCTCAATAATCGTTTTAACTGGATTCTTTTTCTCGTCAATCCTCTTTAGAGACAATAGGGATCGCGCTAAGACTTCTGTACTAACTTCAGACATTCATCCTGAACTTATTTAGCGTTTTCATAGTTCGTCAATAATGAATACGAGCTAGATTTCTCAGCTGGAATTTCTTCAAGACATTTGTGAATGCGTTGGCCTCTAACAAATTGTTTGAATATAGGAAGAGTTTCTCGCTCAAGCGCTCTCCAGTTCAACAGACTTCGTGTTCTAAGTCTATCTTCGAAAAGGCCGTTTTTATTGATGGTCGAAGGGTAGGAGAAACCAGGTACATATAAAGGATATTGAGGAAGAGGTAGAGGAAACTTTTCTTTCGTACGGGATAAATTCTAAATACCTAATTGAACACAAAGATCACAAGGAAGACATGAATTTATCTCAACATACTCTATTAGCTTCATTCATCCTGAACTGCAGTGGCATCGACCAGAGTGAATGGAAACCACAACGATCGACAACAATGTTCACCGATCCCTGCATAATCGATTCAGCAATCTATCGGGCAGCAAACAACACTTTGCTGGATATTCATAGTTCAGGACTCACTGCGACCCTCCGATTAGCAACTACCCTCGTCCTTGGTATCTCGTGGGTAGGATGTGCACGTTTCACAGGCTGCCAGACCGTCGTTGATGCAGCAAAGCACCTAGTTTTGGGAAAGGTTGCCTAATTTCGCTTGGGCAGCTAGCCTCGCGACGTTAATAACGCAGCCCTTACTTCTTCCACTGCTCTCTCGCTTCGTCACTGCCTCTCTCTCTCTCTCTCTCTCTCTCTAACCCTCCCTGCCACCCTCCGTAAGATCAATAGTCTGGTCCAGAACAGGGCCGGCTCCGGAGAGGGCGCGTGTTCCCGGAGTAGCAATTAAAAATTACTCCATCGAGGGGCTGCAGCGTTGGGAGGGTCCTTTTTGCCAGGAGTCGAGGGTCCTGTCGACGAGTCCTGAAACTTTCTACCTCATCCCCTTCCTACTCAATCTCTCTTTCTCTTTATATTTGTCTCTCTCTCTCTCTCTCTCTCTCTCTCTCTCTCTCTCTCTCTACCTCTTTTAAGGACCGTATTAAACATAAATCTCACGCCGACGAGTTACCTTCGCGCGGACGCGTCCGTTTCACTGTGAGTTTAATTAACCCCTTAACGCACGATTATTAGGTTGAGCATTATGCTCGTTCTCGGGGACGCTGCATCGCTCTTCATCGTACCTGCAGCTGCTCGTTTCGACTGCGACTGATAAAAGTATTCTCCTCCAGTATCAGTTAGTTCTTTTTATTTGAGCGTTTAATATTCGAAATTTCATTGCATTTAACCTTCCCTCTGTGTACTGCTATTCTAATTTTAATCGTATACTGTTAAGAAAACATTTGTCCGCATGAGTATTTGTGCAATTATATTGATCTTTAAATGATAAATATAAAACGCTTTAAAAATTTGCAACATATCACGGATAGCATTCCTAGAAAATCTTCGGAAATGTTCCCTTCGGACATTCCCCAACTTTTTATTACAGAGAGAAAGTTAAACATGGTTTATACCTAATTATCTTAATATTCTAACTACACGCGCAATTGTTAAAATCGATTTTTAAACACAGTTTCGCAAGAGAAAGCGTGCACTTTGGACTTTCGGAAAGTATACAAGATTCAAAACAGAGACTCGCACGAGCGTCAAGGGGTTAACCGTGTGCGCGTTAATGAATTTAATCGGTGGATACTTAAACGGCACGCAGCGTATCGCAATCTTTATTGGCGGAGCGGTACCGTTTCAAAAAAATTGATAATAATTGCCGACCATAAACTCCGCCGTAACTCTAATTGCCCGATCGCCGAGATCTTAAATTGTCCCGACATTGAACCGGCGCGCCACGTACCATAATCTCGATTCTGCTACTATCGACAGCAATTCTCGAATCGCTCGATGAATTTTCGAAATCGACGCGATCTATCAGACCACGGATTTTTCGGCATAGTTAAGTTTCTCTGCGTCAATTTCTAGATACGTGGGAGATACGTAGACATTTATACCTTATTTTCTCTGAACTTCGTGATATGCACTGTCTATTAATTATTCATGAATTAACGCGGCAGGTTCGTGTGTTATCTTAAACTGCGATTAGATCGTTAGGATTAGATCGCGTGCACGCATTTCGAACAAACATGATCTCGTGAAATGCAAAGTGGAGAAAACTGGACGGGAATATTAGTTTGCTGTGTTTGAAACTCGTTCAGATCTTTTCGGAATGATAGACATCTCATGCTCATTGAAACCATCTTAGAAAATTCTGTCTAATTAATCCTTTATCTATATATATAAAAATGCAGTCCTGACCCATTCATTCACTCACTCACCGATCAACGCCCATGCTAAACCCTTGGACCTAGAAAGCTGAAATTTTGCACAGAGCTTTCCTTTATGATCTATGCAAGGGATAAGAAAGGATATTTCGAAATTCAACCCCCGAAAAGGGGTTGCAACTTTTAAATGAGAAATATTTTGTTCGTGGTCAGATTTACTTCATACTTGGTCTTAATGCTCTTTGATATAATTAATCACACAGCTATTTCGGCATTTTGAAAAATTCAACCCCCGAGGGGGTGAAAAGGGGTTGCAACTTTTAAATGAGAAATATTTTGTTCGTGGTCAGATTTACTTCATACTTGGTCTTAATGCTCTTTGATATAATTAATCAAACATCTATTTCGGCGTTTCAAAAAATTCAACCCCCGAGGGGGTGAAAAGGGGTTGCAACGTTTCTATGAGGAATATTTTGTTCGTGGTCGGATTTACTCCATACTTGGTCTTAATGCTCTTTGATATAATTAATCAAACACCTATTTCGGCATTTTGAAAAATTCAACCCCCGAGGGGGTGAAAAGGGGTTGCAACGTTTGTATGAGGAATATTTTGTTCGTGGTCAGATTTACTTTATACTTGGTCTTAATGCTCTTTGATATAATTAATCAAACACCTATTTCGGCATTTTGAAAAATTCAACCCCTAAGGGGGTGAAAAATGGTTGCAACTTTTAAATGAGAAATATTTTGTTCGTGGTCGGATTTACTTCATACTTGGTCTTAATGCTCTTTGATATAATTAATCAAACATCTATTTCGGCGTTTCAAAAAATTCAACCCCCGAGGGGGTGAAAAGGGGTTGCAACGTTTGTATGAGGAATATTTTGTTCGTGGTCAGATTTACTTCATACTTGGTCTTAATGATCTTTGATATAATTAATCAAACACCTATTTCGGCATTTTGAAAAATTCAACCCCTAAGGGGGTGAAAAGGGGTTGCAACTTTTAAATGAGAAATATTTTGTTCGTGGTCGGATTTACTTCATACTTGGTCTCAATGCTCTTTGATATAATTAATCAAACATCTAATTCGGCGGTTCAAAAAATTCAAACCCCGAGGGGGTGAAAAGGGGTTGCAACGTTTGTATGAGGAATATTTTGTTCGTGGTCGGATTTGCTTGAAACTTGGTCTTAATGCTCTTTGATATAATTAATCAAACACCTGTTTCGTCATTTTAAAAAATTGGTCCCCTAAGGGGGTGTAAAGGGGTTTTGAAATCTAAGATGGCGGCATGACATAAAATTAAAACTCTATAGGGGTGAATGGGGGGTTAAAAGGTTTTATGGAGAAACAATATCAATTTCCGAGGGCATTAAACGGCTTTTTGTGCGAGCGAAGTCGCGGGAAAAAGCTAGTAATTAATATGTACATTCAATGTCGAATATATAAATTCCGTCATTCATAAATTCCGTTTGTGTATGACAATTTAGGTGTAATTTGAATATAAATTTCACGTAACTCATAATATCTTGAATAAGCTACGTTCTGATTTGAAAATTTCTATAAAGTTTTAAACTTTAATTTGCAGTAAATCTTTATAGAAAGAGTTCAATTATATTTTCATTTTTATTTGACACTAGTTTCAGCATAAATACAATTGTATAGCAGAACCTAGCAGACTTTTCAGGACAAATTTTTCGGTATAAAATCGTGTAAGAAATTTCGCGTGGTCCACCGGTTGGAACAAATTTCCAGACAAAGTGCATTACACGCGAGAGACACTGGATCCTGCAAAACTGAATCAGAACGGACAATCGAATTTGCGAATATTTTGCAGCATCGCCACGAAGTAGCGAGGCGCACACGTGACACGGACTTAAACGATATCTGGCCGGGACGATCGTCGCGCGACGACTAGGTAGCGACACGCCACGACTACCATTAATTAGCACAGAGCCGGGCTACTTCGTTATACGTAATTGCATTAGCCGTGTCGTGCGTGCCAATATAATGCTCGCTCGCGCCCCTAACGCGCGGCTCTACAGCCTTTTTCAGAGGGAAAGGCCGATGCAGCCATTACGCCCGACCGAATCATGGGGAACCGTGTTCCCAGGTTTTTGCTCGGTAAAACGATTCGCAAGGCGCAGCCGTGAATCCGAAAACGAGCAAAAGGGAACACCTCATTAGTCTACACGCGCCTTAAATAAATTCAAAATCATCGGAATTGTTCCAAGGATAGAATGGAATCACGAAGTACGTTGATTTTCAAAAGTGAACAATGTACGAAAGTTTTATTCATCGGTGGAATGGTTGACAAATTTTTTAGTTGTACTCACTTGCTCGTCAAAATTAGTAGAAGTAGAAGCGAATGTACTTTCGCACTGGTAGATTCGCTGAGCCAGTGTGCGGTAGACGGTTGTGCCTGTCGAGATATTGGTTCGTTCTATCCGACAGGGGGTGTACTCTCATTGTGGCGTCGGCACTCGCGTTCCATTAAAGCCGGCTCGAAATGACAGGCTTTAGGTATCGCGACACTCGGACGAGAACGTGCCAAAAATAAATAAGTCGATGAAGCCTTCCGTAAATCGAACATTTATAATAGCGTGTCCAAAGCTTTCATTTCGTTCCCAAGATTCCCATTTCTGAATAATAGAAATATGGGGTTTCTCAGTAGTCGAAAGTGCTAGATAAAAGGTTAATCTAGGCCGCGATCGCCCGCAAAACTCCTATTTTTACGTTTACGAGGCGCAATTTGCATTATTCGACACCGTAATTTGTATTATTCGGAAGCATACAGCTGCGCGTGTAGCTATTTTCATGAAGCTGCGACAGCTACATACTGCCGAATAATAAAATAAGACTTTTGAGCGCGGCTGCGACCTATTATTATCATTATTGAGCAATGAGAACGCGCATCCCGCATCCTTGCAATCCTGGAAACGAGTACTACCCCCTTAAGGGCTTATACCACCCTGAGGCAGCCGATGTGACATCAAAGTTTACGAATTTTTTTTCTACGAAACTATGAATGTGACAATTATTTTATTATTATATATAGTTAGGGCATACATTAAAGAATATATTGTGTAAATTTCATAAAAAAATATTGAAAAATGGCCGAGTTATCCGTTGTCCTGCAGTGCTCTTCCGTCAAGACGTCCGCAAACGGTGTAACGGATTGTGATGCCCACGATTATCGGAAACTAAAAACCCCTTGATTTTATTGTTCCTTGATAAAATGTCTATCGCGAAGCATGGGGACTTCATGGAAAAACCTTTTTTGTAGAAATGCGAAGAAAGTGAAAATGAACATTCAATTTTTACCAAAAAAAATCCAACTTTAAACGATTGTCATAAACAATTGAGATATCGTATTAAAAAAATCCTATGCTTGGCGATAGATAATGTTATTAGAATTATGTGTATCATATTTGAAGTAAATCGGACGTATAGTTTCCGAGATATTTGTTACACCAATTGTCACAAATATAGTATGGAGATAAATCCAGAAGAAGGCAAAGTGCGACTTGGAAACGCGACTGGTGCACGAAATTCTACGCACTGTAACTTCGCTGTTTTTGGGAGCTGTTGTATTTGCCATGGCTTGAATTATTCCCTGAACTCTAAATTAAAAGAAAATTTTTTTAAAAAATCGACTTTTTTAAAATCTCAGGGTGGCGTAACCCCTTAAAGCCATACCCACGCAAAAGCTTAAAAGTTTTTGTTACATTCCTGACTGGAGGTTGGTTATATCCAGCAAACAATGAAGTAAGTGACAGAACGTTGCTCGAGCTTGCTTCACTGTGGAAATAGCTTAAGGGGGAACTATACCCTACTGAAATAACTAGAAAAGAACTGGAATCTTACTAGATTTTGGGTGGAAACATGGGTTTGCGGGAATCGATTTTTTGTCCTTATTTGAGCATATTTTGGGCTGGGTGAAGACTCATTCTGTAGAGGAAGGTTAACTACAGGGTGGCCATCTCATGATGTAACAAGATTATGTTTATATCTAATAATATGAGTTCCCAAAGTAGAGAAAAAGTCTAGAAAAATAACCGCAGATTTCAATGTATTTTCCTGTCTCAAAGAGACTTTTTTGACTGATATGATGAGAAGAGCACCCCGTGATGAACCTTCCTCTATCAAATGAACATTTGTGCAGCTCAAAATATGCTCGTATAAGGACAAAAAATCGATTCCCGTGATTTCATTCACATTAGCATAGATTTCCCCATGAAGATAGAGGTCCTCTCTGATGCAGAGCTAGTCTAGAGCCAATTTTAGATCAGTTCATTGAGACGAGATGGCGCCTAATTAGGAGGACTGTCGATCAGTGCTGCGAGATTGTGCAACATTTCGCTGCTGCACTGGGATCATAGCAAAACTGACACAGACGAGGTAGATATTCTAATCGGTGGCACTAATAAGAGAGCGACCTGCCCTGTATAACGGCATTCGCGACGAGCTGAATAGAATATGGAAATAGCAAGCAACTCCATCTCGTGTTCGTTAGGCAGTTGCGTGTTTATCAATTGTTTATCAATGTTACCAAAAATTTTTTTTGCACAGACGTTGATAACATTGATAAATAGTTCCTTTCCAGTTACAATCCGAGGGTATAGTTCCCCCTTAAGATTGGTGGAACGGTCTGGCTCCGGGAAATTCGCTCGACCAATGAAAACGTTGACAAGTACGTGTTCAGAGGACCCCGTTTGTTTTACTCGCTGCAATTCCCGCAAGCGAGCTTGAAAGCGCAACGTGGCAAAGAAAGTACCCGTAGTTCTCGGTGCGGGTGACCAATTAAAATTCGCGTGTCTGGCAGACGCTGTCAGCGTCGTCCTCGCGGATCTCAATTCGCGGGAGCTGTCTGCTTGTGATTCTGTGCTTCCGTGCCGTTGAACAAGGGATCCGCAGTGCGGATGCTGCGCCTCGATCAAGGAAACTCCGTTATCTAGCGATTATCCAGGTAGGAGGGAGATAAATGGGTCGATGAGCTAGATTCGACGAGCACCGAATTCCTAGAGGAGTTCTCTTGCAAAAATCTGTGTCGCGGGTGCCAACAGCTGGCAAATTAAACGACATCAATGTATAGTTAGAAACATGTCCCGTCAACTCAGCCTTCTATAGAGTTCATTCAACATTTATTAATATTATTTATTACTAGACTGTTACACATTAAGGTAGCAACCGATGTCACTTAGATGGATTTCTCTTTCACTAAATTTTGGACTCAGGCCATTGCAAGGTCAAGTTATGGTACAGTGCTGGATCTTACATTTATCGTAATGGAAAATGACATCTTGAAAAGTATGACTTTGCAAAACTGCAACGAACGAATAACAGAATATAAAATTTATTATAGCCCACTCTTGAAAAAGATCCATATCAGGATCGAAACGTTGAGTGTTTAATTAGTTGCATACTCTAGAAAAAGGTCCATATCAGGATCGAAACGTTGAGAGTTTAATTACTGTTGAAAAAGGTCCATATCAGGATCGAAATGTTGAGTGTTTAATTATTTGCAAAATTGCTTGTAGTTTATCATTGATCGAACCTGTGCGCCGATATCATCACACTTTGAATAACAGAATTATGGGGTTAGTGGAGACACATCATGACAGTTCCTACTATGCGCGTGAACGTTCAGTAGAAAAATGAGATTTTCGAAAAATTCGCAATTTCCCGCGAAGGGAGGGAGCAGTTCCCGTGGAAAAGTTTGAGGGATGGAGCCGGAAATTGGTCGGAGGTTGGGTAACATCGAATCGTCGATGGTAGACGGAAAAATAATAATATTAAAAGGCGTAGCAGAAGCAAAAAGCTCGACAAAGGGAGAGAATCCCATCTGGGGGAGCCGGTGGTCGTTAAGGGTTTATCGGTGAGTCGTGTGATCGCCGGAAGCTCGTTTGCTTGCTTAATTAAAAGGGGGTGGGTGGAGGCAGCTCTTGGAAATTCCGTGTTCTCTCTTCTCCTGTTCTCTCTGCCCCTCTCTCTCTCTTTCTTTCTCAGACAACTGTCTTCTTCCGGGTGCAAAGGTTGGGCAGGTGGGCGCCGCGGTTTAAAGGATTTCGGAGAATTAACGAGCGGAGAAGGAGTTGTCTGTAATCCGTCGAAAATCCTGCTGCGAAAAGGGCAGAGTCTCGGCGAAATAAAACGTTAAGGATTAATGGCGGGTGTGGGGAGAGACGACATGAACGATGGGAGGGTGAGGTGAATCGCAAACGGGACGGATCGAGTGCCTTTTCGAGGTACGGGGCTGCGAGAGATCGATGGGAAGACTCTGTGGGTAGCTGCGAGAGGATAACGAGATGCGGAAAATTGTCTCTCGGGCTTTTCGGGCAACGTTCTATTACGAGAAAACGTTCGCTATATCTCGTTGCGCAAATATTACCTTCCTACGCTGTGATCGCGGAGGCTGAAATTCTCCAAAGTTGTTTACTATATTCCGCTGCGGATCTTCGTGTTTTCGTTCCACTTACAAATATATGAAACGGAGGAAGACGTACTTGTCCGGATCGTGACCGAGTCTATTAGCATTGGAAAAACCGTGTATAGTAAAGAAATGTTTAGAAAGAAAAGACAGAAAGATTGAAGCAAATGAAGGAATAATCAAATTGGTTATAACATGTCTAAGTAGCGATTTGAATTGGCTGCTGGAAAGTTGGAATTCAGCTGGAGTCTCGCCATCCAGGTTAACTGATTTTTACTCCGGCCTCGTTGTGGAGCTGATTGTACATCGACAGCGATAATTAAAATGTACCGTATTCGATCGAGCGCTGAGAGCCTAGGAAACAATTAAGCGCTGGAATTAATATTTCGATGTTGATCGCCATCGGACGGGTTCGAGGAGAGCGGAAGGAGGAAAAGAAGAAAGAGGGAACACTCAAAGGAGAGCGCGACAGTCGCGGAATGATGCGGCGCGGATTAAAAGGATCTAGGAAGACTGCGAGACAAGCGGGGAGGATCGACGAAGGAGGTTAGGAGAATTCTCGAGGAGCGGAACGGACTCCAAGCAATGAAACGATCTTTCGAGTGGACGTAGGCAGGGGTAGATTGAAACCGGTGGAGTATAGAGAGACGCGCACCGTCGGAACAAAACTGGCGGAGTTAAAAAGGGCCGTGTGCGAAGGAGGATGCTAAAATGGAGAACGTCAGCCGCGAAAAGAGGTGAAAAAAGCAAAGGAGACGCGCGAACGCGAACGCCACGAAAGAGACTGGCAGGATATGCCACGGAGGTGAACTGCCACGTCCTGGAACAGACACCAGGGGGGAGAAAAGATGGAGTCCGACGCGTTTTATGTGCCAGTGTACCAGTGGGTCTTGCCGGATCGGCTCGCCTCGGAACACGCTCCGAGAAAAAGGATCGCGGATCTCGAAACTACCTTGCACTACCTTTTTCGCCTACTAGGCGAGCGATCGGGATCACGATACCCTAAAGAAGGTCGATCAGTCGGCGCCTTCTGCTACCAATCTCTATCCACCACTCCACGGGGTTTCTTAAATGTTCTACACGGAGAAACACTTGTTAAGGGGTTGTTCTCCTTTCCAGGATTGCGAGGGTGCGGGTAGCGCCTTCCCATTTCTCGATAACGCAAAGATGGGGTTTTTCAAAGGTTTCAGAAGTCCTATTTTTACGTTTACATTATTCGGCGGCATGTACAGTGGCCCACAAGAGTGAATAACTTTTTTTTATAATTGTACCAGGCAACCTGATGTTTTGTAAGCAATATGAAGGATTGGTTTACTAAATGATGTGCAAAAAAATTGTCCAGAAATTATAATTTACAAGATTACAAGCAAAAGTAAAAAAGGTAGTTTTAAAAACTTTTTTATTTGGGCCCTTAATGAAAATTTAAAATATATGTTTGGCAGATCTATGTTAGTTGTACACATACTGAAAATTTCATCGAAGTCGATTGAGATACACGTGAACTACAAGCGGTTAAAAATGTGGAAAATTGTAGTTTTTCACGACTTTTGATCAGTTTCTGCTTAAAATCCACAGATTCGTACATCTTTCGATGCGTGTCGTTTTTTCCTGCGTTTATGAGGTCGTTTGGTACGATTATAAGAAAGTTACTCTGTTTTGAAGGGCGTACGAACATTTTTGTGGGCCACTGTAGCTGTCGCAGCTTTATGAAAATAGCAACATGTGCAGCTTTACGATAGTTACATGCTGAGGGATTAACCCTTGGGCTGGTTCCTACTTTACCTGTTTCGAGTCTGCAAATTTCCAGTTTCATTCCTGGACTATCGATTCTTCTTCCAATTCATAGACCGATCTTATTCATAACTTAAGAGCACCTCCTGTACCAATCCTCCGAGAAACTCCTGGAGTCCTGGTCCCAACTCTTCAACTCTAGACTGTCAAAGACCCAGCGATAGCAACTACCAGCAAAGCTTGTTGGTTAGTGGGTAAAGCACTCCGCTGCACTCGGGTCGCCGTGATGGATCGTGCCGTCGCGACGAGACAACGAACAGGTCCGAAATTTCTGGCCAAACCACTCTCCCCTTCTCCTGCGGGCTGCTCTTCGGAAATTCAAGGTCGAGCGGGCCCCGCGGTTAAAGTAATCGTCAGCATGCGCGTCCCGGATTACTTTATCTCTCGAGCTCCCACGGACACCGGGACCTGATCCAATGGATCCTTACGCAACCGATCCATTTCGCTTATCCGAAAGCATATCCGGTGACCGCGTTTCAGAGATGAAAGATGGATCGTCTGGTCGTGGATCTTGTTGGAAAACGTACGTGGTTGGTTTGTTGCAAGCTGCCATCTAGATTCTAGATTGGAAGACACGATGGAAATTGGACTGGAGAAGATTCCTCTTGCATCGAGCAACTTCCCCGATGAAACAAAGTTAATGCTCGTAAATTCTTCCTCTCGAAGGCTAATCAGAAAGTTTCCAGGTGTTATCAGAGATCGTAGAATCCCGCGATGAAGTCACTTCGCAAGTCGATTCTGGAACGGGAAATCAAGAATGCGAATTTAACTGTGGAATTTAATTTATTTGATACACACGCGGATATCGAAGGGAGATCGAGAACTTTTGGCCAACACTGTACACCGATGGCTCGATAACTGCGGATTCGGGGTTGCATCATTGTTGCAACGTCCGAACGATGCATCTTTATCTGGCAGACGATAATTTCGAGTAACCGGTAAATAGCTTGTCCCTGGTGCGCTGCTGCGGCCTGCGCAAATCTAATGGGACCGGGTTCCACAGAAATGGGCCTCCATTAGGTCCTGTTCCTCCTCGTTCGATGCACGTTCTTTCAGGATAAGGACGCCGGAGCAGAGCCGGTACACGCTCTCGCTGGATGCACGCGTGTACCAGCGGACACGTGCGCGTAATGCACTCCGCGTTCTATTCTTCCCCGTTTCTCGCGGTGTCGGCGTTCCTTCCACCCTCTCCTTCCCTTTCACTCTCCCTTTTCTCTTGCTCTTTCCCTTTCTTCTTCTGTATTTTCCCTTGCCTTTCTCTCTCACTCATAGTATCTGCCGCTCTCATCTCATTTATCGCTAGACTGATTGTATGCATTTTTGGTAGAAGTAGACACGATTTAAAATAGTGGAAAAATTAAAAGAATTATCGACGTAATATTTTCAAATTGTCACCACTGTGAACCTACCAAGCGCGGAATATACAGGGTGTCTCAGAATTCCTTCAACATCCGGAAATGGGAGGTTCCTGAGATTATTTGAAGCAACATTTTGCTTAGCAAAAATAGTGTCCACGGCTTTGTTAAGAAGTTATTAACGAAAAACACGGACCAATCAGAGCGCGACCTAGAGGCGTGTTGACACAGTCGGCCAATTGACAGTTGGCCCGCCGAGCTGACAGCGCCAACACGCGTCTAGGTCGCGTTCTGATTGGTCCGTGTTTTTCGTTAATAACTCCTTAACAAAGCTGTGGACGCCATTTTTGCAAAGGAAAATGTTGCTTCAAATGATCTCAAAAGAAATTTTGAGACACCCTGTATAAAAGCGAGAAGTTGTCAATAATTGTGTACCAAAAATGCACTAGAAAGTATGAAATAATTTCCATTCAATTTATGTGAATACACACGAACTTAAATACAATATAATCTTTTCGGAGGCGGCGCAGGAACTATAAATTTTCCAAATGACAGATGTTGCTGATTATGATCTCATTGGAATATGATGGACTTGGAAATCAGTAGGTGGGAAGAGAATATACATTAATATGTAAAAGCATGTAGACGAATTTAAGGATTTTCGTAATTTCCAGTGTCGAAAATGTTCAATTTTGCACCGCCTGCGAAAAGATTGTATTGTATTTCAGATCGCGTGTGTATTCACATAAATTAAATGGAAATTATTTCATACTTTTTAGTGCGTTCTTTCGATGTTGGTCTAATTTTTTTATTTCACACTTTTTAGTGGAACGAGCAGAATTTGTGGAACACCATAGGATGGCTTTTCAGTCTTATTGGTTATTTGCAATAAAGACCGCAAAGAATGAAAAAATGCAGAATTTGTTTTCAATAGACGTTTTCGGGAGACATGCCCTACAAAATGCAGAAGGTTTCGTCCTGATTGGTTCATCCATCTCGGAGTAATCGGTGAAAGAATTCATTTTTCGCAAATAAAATCGTAGGGAATAAAAAAAATGCAACATTTTTTCCACGGGACCACCCTGGGGACATGCTCTACAAGATGCAAAAGATTTCTAGGACGAAACACACCACCTTTGTTTTTCCTCCAATAAAATAGCTCGGCATTTTTACAGATTCAAATCCGAATCGGAAACGTCATCTGGTTCAAACCCGAATCGAAACGTTTTATGCCTCATTTTAGCTATATTTAGTGTAGAATTTGATCGAACCTGTGCGCTGTGAAAAATATTACTATTGCAAAAGATTTCGTTCCGATTGGTCCATCCATCTCGGCGTAATCGGTGAACATACATAGAAAAAAAGCGGAAAAAGGCACATACGGATCGGATTGAGTAACCTCCTCTTTTTTCGAAGTCGGTTAATGAACATACATAGAAAAAAAGCGAAAAAAGGCACATACGAATCGGATTGAGTAACCTCCTCCTTTTCCGAAGTCGGTTAAAAAGCGGTCATACTTTAATTTTGCATGAAGATGTGCTACTTCTCTCGTTCGTTCTTTTTCGGTACCTCCGCGTCTCGATTGCTGCACGGTCGGTTCTGCCCAGCAATAAGAGCTGCGAAGAGAGGAGAGGAAAGTTGGGGAAGCAACGAGGTCGTTTTAACCCTGAGATTGGGACGTTTTGGGTCATCGGGGGTCAGCGCAACGCGCTCCATTGTACCGGCGAACGCTTCTAACTCGGTGCAGTGAACTCAGGGCCGTATCGATTCGGCCGGTCGGCACTTTCGCGCGCGGGTTCGACGCGCTCCGCTTTCCGGTCTATCGTTTATCGATACACACCGAAGCCGCGTAGGGTAAACCGGCCGGCGTAATCTGCCGCTTCCTCGATTTACCTGTATCGGCTTGCGGAGCATGAAATTTCAATATTTTTCAAGCCCCGTCGCTCCGCGCTGCCCGCGTTACACTGTAAATTAAACGACACCGGTGAATACAAGATTGCAGCCGGCCGATAGAGACTGGCACGCCGATACCCGGGAGTTATTCAATATGTACATCGTAACGATGATGTAACGGATAATTAGAAAGTTAGGAAGTCTCCTGTGTCTCGCCATCAACCTTGCTGCATTTCCATCGGCTCTTATGGAAATCCGTACACTGCACTTTTGTCCATTTCATCCCATCGGCTTATTTTGCTATTTCGTTGATCATTTTTACGGAAGTGCAAAGAGTTGAGATTTAAGCTTGCTTTCTATCTTCTGTAATACTATTCTGATCTTCTCTTCTATGGTTATTTTTACAGTGTACCATAAATAACATACATATAAACAATGTATTCCCACTGTAAAAATTGGGGGAAAAACTAATGTCTGTAAGACGTACGATATTTAACTATTGCTAAACATTGGTTGTCCCAATGTAGTATTATCATACGTAAATTTCTTGTTAATTAACCAACTGCAATAACTGCAGGCCCAACGTTGGATATTCGTTGGCAAATCGTCAGAAATTTTCGTTGTACGCCCTGTGTTGGTGATTTCTAGACAAAACCAGAAATCATAGGCCAACCATAAACGCTGCTAGGCTAGGGACACTAACAAGGATGCAGGAAAAATGTGCAGCAAGCAAAGACGCGAATTCCGTCGGGGTTTTCAGGCAAGCTGACCACGCGAGTCGTATCGAGACCATCTTAGCTACAGTGTAGCGTGCACGTGGAATTCCGCGTGGCAGAAAAACCGTGCGGAGGCAGCCCAATAAAATAGGCCGGCATCGTAGCGTGCCGGTTAAATTGCTGTTCGCAGTTCCGCCCCCGCGAGCACCGCGCCGGGATACCGCCTGGAAGAGGATCCCGGAACACCGTCGGGCTTCTCGTTGCTGTTCTCGCTCGGAGCGAGCGATTTCCGAGGCCGTCGCGTCGAAGGGCGGCTGGTACGAAATTTACGAGGTTCTCTTGGGGAAAACGTCAGTGGAAAGCGTCTCCCGTGGGCGTGGTCGTTGGTCGATGGGAATTCGATGCGGTTTTTTCGAAACGAATCCGTTCGGGATCGGCCTCGGGACTTTGGATCGGCACGAAGGACGATCGATTTATTAAAGGATCAGCGGGGGGAACTCTCGCGAAACGCTCGCAGGCGGCGATGCTGCCATCGCCAGGTGCATCCTCTCGACTCGGCGCGGTCGCGAACACCATCGTGCACGGGTCCAGCGATGCATCTCGCGAAAAAGATTCGCAGAGACGGTCGATACGTGCCTGATCGAAGCCGCGCCGGCTAGGATGCTGCGACGGGGACGCGGTGCAACAGCACCAGAAGCCCCCAACTGCATTCTCTCTCTCTTTCTTTCTTTAGCTTTCTCTCTCTCTCTCGGGTTGTTGCCGCTCGCAAGCCGATTCTGTTCTTCTCGCGGCGTTGTTTCGCCGAGCAACTCAGCGTAGCTGCACCGGGCACCCCGCTGCCACACTGACTCTGATATACTCGCGAGATATCCGGGCAAGATTTAGTGCATCCTTTTGCTAGCTGCCCCGCAGAAAATCTGCGCCGGGAATCGCCCTTACAACCGATCGAAATGTTTCTCCTGTCCTTGAAATGAATACCACGGCTGGAAAAACAAGGTGAGGCCCCGCGTGCAACGATACCTTCCGACCACTTTTCTTTTCCCAGCAGCGACCACGCTCTTGCTCCTCCGACCACTCCTGCAACTCCTCTCCGTGAACGTTGCTGGGTAAAACAGTGCTTCAGAGAAAAACCAGAAATATTTCCAGAGACTGTTCCCTAACCTGTCGCCACATTGATCAATTTAACCATTAATTGGTCTGGCTCGTTCGATGGTTTACGGTCTATTTCACTTGGCAACTCCAGGTGGTATCGTTATTATATTTGTAATCTTTCGACCGAGTTATAAGACATTCTTGGTTCTAGAGAGTACACGATCCAACGTTCCCAGGTCATCATCTTCTTCGGCATTCGAGAAGCAGGTTCCCGGTCGACGAAGTCTCGGGCTGTTATCGGAAAATCAATAAACAACGTCAACTGGGCGCCGAGAGGAAATTACGCGGGGATGTCCGTCAATCTTCCCGAGACTTCCGGTGCGCTCCGAAGGTCTTCGATATTAGGTGTCCCCGAGGAATCCTGGACTATAACGAAATGATAGGGACGATAATTCGATTTTTCGCGATGGCAAGATAGAGGACGGACTACTGTCCGACGCGGTGTTCCATTAGGATAGAAGAAAACGTTGCGAAGGAGGTGTCTCGAAACGCGGAGAGGAGGATGAGAGGTCCGGACAGAGAGAATAGAGGAGAGGAGAGAAGAGAGACGGGAGGGGAGGTTCCGGTAGATAGCGAATATAACGCTGGCTCGGCTCAGCGACGTTTTACAACCAAGAAGAGGGGCCCCACGCAGGATTTATTGGCCGGAGAGTAGAGAATTTATGCGGAGATTCGCGCTGGCAGGTGGTTTTACTCGCGATGAAAAACCGAAATTTCTCTCCTTCTCTATCGGCCTTGCTTCGCACCGGCGATCCTCTCCTCGCCTCTTCTCTCGTCTCTCTTCTCTGTTCTCCGCCTCTTCGTTCCAGCCTCGTCTCTATTCGACTCGAGTTACCCGCGTTGCTTATGGATCCGCGAGCTGCCCTGACAAGAAATTGGAGATTTCTGTCGAGGCTCCCGGGGGAGCACACCGAAATTAGACACAGATTACGCGGCTGACGACAGAGCAGAAGACTCTGCCTCCGGGGGCAGCACGGAAAAGAAGGCGGATCCATCAGCTTCCGAATGCGACCCGGACAATTTCAATGATGTCTTACGTATCAGTTTTCTTTTGCATATTGTTGAACTGGCTTGTTTGAAACAAATCTTAATCTGGCACTTCTTATTGCAAAGTTTTCTGAAAAGTGCAAGACCTAGGTCCCTAAGGGCTCTCTCACTGCAGGGACACTAAGGCTCTTTTATAGTGCTTCCACGAGCTTTGGTCTTGCTATGACCCTTTCAGGGAGCCCTAGATCCTTTGCCATAATTTTAAAAGGGTCTCATATTTTCAGCACGCCTCTCAAAGATCCAGGGATTCTTGTACAATCTTTATACAGCGTTCAGCAACCCCTTCAGGAAGCCCTAGACCCTTTGAAAACCCCTTCAGTCATTTTGAAGCACTTCAAAGTCCCTCTAGAGAGCCCTACGTTCTTCCAGGTCGTCTCTCGAGGATATAAACCGTTTAAAATCACCTTCAGTGAATCTAGGATTCCTGTGCAACCTCTTCACGAAGTTTAAGCCCTTCGAGGGCCCTCCTAGAGAGCCCTAGATCCTTCGAAAATCTTTTGAACGATCTGAAAGCTTGTGGAAGATCTTCTAGGAATATTTTTTGAGCAAAAGATTGCGAATGAAGACCGTTTCCGTCAAAACGTTCGGATAACGTGCGAATTCCCCCGATGGAGCCGCATAACACAGTGAACCGGACAGACGTATTTCGCAGAAGGGAGGAGCAAATCTCGGCTGGCTCACAGCAGTCACTGCATGCGGTTCAACGCACGGAGTTTTTCGAATCGGTCGTTCGCCGGGGCCGAAATTTGCATTTAAAACTACGGCCGGGGGCGAGGAAATAAAAGGAAGCGCTCTGCGCGCGATTTGACGAGCTCAGACGCGTCGAGATAAAAGGATCGTAGTCGGCGGGGACCAGAAAACGAGCAACCCGAACACCGAAGGACCGGTCGACACGAACCAAGAACAACGCGAACCTTGCGTCCATTCGTTCATCCGTTCACTCGGTCGTTCATCCGTTCAATTGTTCCTTCATTCGTTCTTCGTCTCTCCCCCCCCCCCTCTCTCTCTCTCTCTCTCTCTCTCTTACCGAACGATTTTCTGTCGAATCTTGATCTTTGGATTCACTCGCGCAACATGACACTCTGAAAATTTGAAAACCAAGTTCAAAGAAACGAACTAACATGACTGGACTGTGGATCTTCGTGCAAACTGCAAATTGTCTTCGTCAATTGTAAGACACGAGAACCATGTAGAAATTTCTTTCTTGCCGTATTAATTTTAGGAAGTTAATGTTTAATATTATTCGATGATATAATTCGTGTGTCATTTGCAGGTTCCAGCGAAAGGGGTTCCTAATATGGTACACCTTGAGTTCCTAATGAACCACTTTTTGTTGGTCATTTTTTGATTATTTTAGGATGCTCTTTTTCGTCCAAAAGATTACCAGTTGTTGATGCATTTCCTCCCTATAAGATTCTGGGGTCAAGTTTGTTCAAAAATTAATACAGCTTGGGAAAAATATTTTTCTTTGTGGTGTGTCATTTGCAGGTTTCAGCGGAAGGGGTTCTTAATATGGTACACCTTGAGTCCCTGATATGACACCTAGTGCCTATATTAGGGAACCCTTGGTGGTGCTATATTGGGAACTCCACGTAGGCTGATAATACTAGCTACTGACAAAGAGAAAATGAATTTTAGCCCAAACCAACAGTTGGCAAACATTAACATAAATAAACTGAAACTACAGATACGTTCAAACATTTCAAAATCACTTATTTTCCTCGAAAAAGATAATGGATTATCCAAAAGTACCTTTAGGATGATGATCTGTCAAACGCCATGTTTGTTTCTTGTCACTTTCATGTATTTCTAACCTACAATGATATACAATTTTGACCATGGAGTCGTGTACGATTGAAAAGCGTGTTAAAGTTATTCAAATTTATCTTGCAAATCTGTGTTCAATAAAGAACACCCATCGTAAATTACGTGATTTTTTCGGCATACATAATCATCCATCAGGGCAAACAATTCGAAATTTGGTTAACAAATTTGATGAAACTGGATCTGTTCATGATAAACCAAAGTCTGGCAGACTAAAAACAGTTCGTTCGAATGAAAATATCGCTGCTGATCAATATCAATTCCACGTCGTTCTTAAGAATTGACCATTCCTTCGAATTGATGTCTCTAAACGTGGTCGTGGTCATTTGAAAGATACCGTCTTTCACACATAATTGTCATAGATGATACCTGATAATTAAATTAAAAAAAAACCAATAAAATTAAAAATAGACTAGACTGCGACTTCTCCTTTACAAGATATAAGGTAGTACCATAATAGGGCAACTTTACCCTACAATTCGCAGTCTAAACAGGACTGTAGAGAATTCACGCGTTGGTAGTTCGAACATTCTTTACAAAAAAAATAAATAAGACTATGATTGAAAGACCATAGCACTTTCATGGATAAAATTGGACGAACCAAAGTGGACAATACTGTATCTAACGAAAATATTCTAAATCGGGTGGAATGTCGAAATTCTGGAGTGAAAATGGTATCGAGCGCAGAGGGTTGTTATTGTTGTGGAGCAGTGTACTTCAGTGGCGTGCCTTCGTACGGAATCTAAACAACACACTAGCTAGAGTCGAAACTGCGGAGAGTCGAAATGTCGTGCGTTCCTCGCCGGTACACAAAGTGACAAGCGGACCGTTTGCTCGCGGCGTGTCAACCGGCGCGGCGAGAGTTTCCAATGAAAAAGACCATTCGACCGGTCCCGGCAGCTGTTCGGAACGAGTTCGTATCCACACCCCCGCGGTCGGTGATTTTTTCGCGGTCGCTTCCCCGATCCCGCGCGCGCGTACAAAAGCGCCGATGTATTAATTATCGAGAACCCGTCGCGTCGCGTCGCGTCGGCTCGTTAACAAACACGCCGCGCCGTGAAGTTTCGGGCGTTCCGCGCGAACTCGCTCGCTCTCCTCTCTCGTTTGGAGAGGGTCGTCGGTTTATTTGCGCCGTGCATACTTCGCGAGGGTGAAACTCTGCCGCGCGCGCCAGCGAGCGAGCAAGCGGACGAGCGAGCGAGCGACCGGTAATTGCTTCCGGCGACCAATAAACGAATCTTGTTTGAAACCGTTTAATTGAACGGGCACTAGGTCCGAAATTTTTATTCGTGTAATAAAATATTTTCGTTCGACGATTTCCATTGGGTTCGACTCGGCTGTTAAGCCCGAGGCAGACGCTCTTTTTCTACGGGCTACGGAATAACGTGAAATTCAATTAACGAGGGCGCAAATGAAATTCATTAGGATTTCGGGGGAATAATGGGCCGACCGCAGACAAACGACGGGACAGGGGTCGCTAACTAACTGCGACGAGTGTAACGCGCAGTCAAAGGCTCAGCCTCCGCCATTTTAATTCGCTTCGCGTTCTTTCGAGTCGAACTTTTTCCAGCCCGTGGCGCCCAGCTCAACTTGAAGTTGATATACCGCGGCTTCGACGTAGGAACTGTCGAAGTTGGTGCTGCAACTGAGGATAGATCGGTTTGCAAAGTTGACAAGGGTTCAGATTGCTGAAAGTATCTAACAATGAAAATATTGTTGGATTCCGAGCCACCCTGTATAATTGTTTTTAGAGAGGAAAATGTGGAGGGGAGTGGGAAAGGTGTGCTGTGGAAAGAATGTCGTGGAAGAGAAAAGTTTTAAGGGTTCTTTGGTCCTAGTGACTTATATGTTTTGGCTGACGTGTCTACGGCTGGTAATAATAAGTTATAGGGTATACAACAATATATTCAACCACCAAAAATGACCGGTTTCGAGCGTCGCGCGAAAAGAGACACAGAGGTAGATCTTCGGTTGACAGGGACACCGGAGAGAATCGCAATAAAACGAACCCTTTCTGCGTGCGAGGATCGGCTAAGAGCAGATTGCGAAAGCCTTCCAAACCGTCCGGCAGTATCCCGAATAGGTTCGAAGCAGAGGTTCGCAGAATTGGTGGACACCTGGATTAAGAGGGTCGCTTCCCCGCGCCGCAGCGACCAAGAAGTCGCGAGACGGATGATTCGTAAATGAAGGGTTCATGGGAAACGCAGCTCGCAGACTGCGCAGCGGCGAGGTTCTCGTCGATCAGGCTCTCGAAGCCCTCGCAACACCTGTTTCCAAACAGGGTTCCTAAAGCATCGCGGTGTGTTCTGGGGTGGTCTGTGTTCCCCTGCGCCGAAAATGGCCTGGAGGATCGACGCGGAGAACGGGAGAAAGAGAAAAAGGGAAACAAGTACGCCGGGGAGTGTGGCAAAACGAGCACCGCGAGTTGCTTTGCTGCGAGACGGAGAAACGGAGAGGGACAGAGTGAAAGAGAGAGGTAGAAGCAGAGAGAGAGAGAGAGACGAGAGTGAGAGACGAGAGTGAGAGTGTCTCTAGTGCGTGGACCGTAGTGTTCGTCGCGAGACGGCGTGGCAGAGAGTTCGTGGCAGGCAAGGAACGCTCGAATCGAGAGAGCCTCGAACGAAGGCCAAACGAGAGAGGAGATCTAGCCGAGAAATAACAGAGAGAGAGAGAGAGAGAGAGAGAGGGAGAGAGCGGGCTGAAAGCGAGCCGCCGACATCGTGGAATGATGAATGCGTTTGGGAAAGGAGCCGCATAAATCCTCGAGGATAATGCGTCTCGCACTTTTCGGCCGGTGCCCCGGCCTTTGAATTCGCGCGGGTCTTGCTCGTTTTTACAAGCAGCGTATCGAGGGAACCGCGCGCGGGCCTCGCACAAACACCGAGATTTATCGTCCCGCCGATACGTCGTTACGTTGTTTAATTGTTTTCGCCGGGCGTGGGCGACGCTCGCCGAAATACGCGAGAGAACAGAGATCTGCTGACGAAAGGAGACTCGATGTCTCTCGTGGCATTATTGATGTGTTAATAACAATGGAAACTATATAGAACGATAGCGTAGCTTCGTGACTGAAAATTTTTGAAGTTACTTTGCGGATCAGCGCGAGTTAACAATCGGCGAGCCAACGGTGGTTTGTTTATCGCGTCGCCGGTGTAAGAAACGCGTGTTCAGCCATCGAGGGGGGACACGACGCTCTAACGAGAGGTGTCCGGCGCTGCAACTGCGAGTAACAGCAACTGCGGGAACAGCAGCAGCAGCTTTCCAGGACGCGCGGATTTGCGGGAGTGGTCAAGCGCACGGCGCGGCACCGCGCAACAAACACGCGGAGAGGCGTGGGAAGCCACGGCGCGGAGGGTTATGGTTATTGCGGAAATATTTCACCGTCTTAGGCGGCAGTGCCGATCCCCGTATAGGGCATTTGTCATGATAAGTACCAGCGCGGCGTTCGGTCATCGTGAATTAGCCTGCGTCCGCCCCATCCAGCCACCTTCTCCCGAGGGATCGTTGCTGTTCAATTATCAAACTTTGGTGAAAAGAAATCGCAAATTCGTAACAATTTGTTCCTACGAATTAGGAACTGGTGGAGAAGTCCTTCCCCAACACTTTTGATCGAGAACGTTCTGTAAAAGTGATTCGAGAGAAATTCATATCGGAAGAAAAACGATAGAATCGAGCATCTGGCGTCGCTGAAACTCGCATAACCGGTCCGAATTTCTCCGGGATTGACCGACGGACGTTTAAGCGAGCTCTCTCACGGGGCTTTGGGATCCGTCAAAGGTTTCCTCGACGTAACTCGTCGTTTTCGCTCGCTGGGAATCAGTGGGACGCAATATCCGGTGCTCGTAGAACGTCGTCCATCGTCTACGGACGGACAGAGAGATCGATCGACAGCTTCGATTCGTTCCAGTGACCCCGGGAGCTGGCTTCCGAACCTTCCTTTTCACGGAGAGCCCTCGGAAAGGATCAAGCCTCGGAAATCCCGGTGATTTTGATCCGGTCCTCGCGAGGGATTACCCGGCAGGTGTCTCCGGGGAAAGAGTGCATCACGGTGCGAAGAGTTCGAATGCGACGGAATCTTCCAGGATCACTGGAGGACGTCTAGAAGGTCACCGCTATGAGGGACCATCGTCAGAGTCCGTTTCATTGCCGCATACTTGACCGAGGGATTCTCGACGAGGCGATTTCGCGAGCCAACTCGTTGCAGGACTCGAGACGGATGGCCGACATTTAAAGGGTCCTTATACCGCGGTTACCGGTATCAGGGAGGACTTGGTCGGCCGCCAAGTACGTGACAGGAATAAGGTTAAAGCCTCCCTCTCGCGATGGACTTCCTCTCTCTCCGGTACGTCGTTCCCCGGTGCCAAAAGACCGACGAGCTCCACCGGCAGTCCCGGAATCGGATCAATCACCGCTCCCGTGTCTCCCGTTACGGGTCTCATCTTTCCGACTGTCGCCCGACTGAAAGCATTCATGTATATTGAACGTGAGCTAAGAAGATGGTTTCGATACTGTGAGCTAGTCGTCGATGGTGACAAAAGACTGTCTATCTTATTTTCTATCTGATACATGAATCGAGTGAACGTAACTCTATTGTTCTTTCCATATAGATCGCCCTGATGGGCGTGGCCTCGTTGCCCCTTCTTTATAGAGTGCCCCAGACCGAGCAGCGGATTGGATGCTCTTGGTTCTAGAACGTCTCGAATAGGCGTGGTTTCGTTGCCCCCACTATGTAGAGCGTTCTGAGAGGCGTAATTTCGTTGTTCATTCCATGTAGAGTTATCTAGGGGTGTCGTATCGTTGAACCTGTTTATGCAGAATATTTTGGACGCGTGGTTTCGCGGCTCTTTCCATACAGAGTGGCTCAAAACGAATGGTCTCGTTACTCTTCCGTATGCAGAGCGTTCCGTGGGCGTGGTTTCGTTGCTCCTCTTCATCTAGAGTGCTCTAAATCCTGTGATTTCATTGCACCTCACTGTAAAGATTACTTTGGGGGCGTGGCATCGTGGCTCCTCTTTAAATAACGTGTTCTAGGGTCGTGGCATCGCTGCTCCTTCGTATGTAGAATGTTCTGGAGACGTGGTATCATTGCTCCTTCCACGCAGAGTTCCCTAAATCGTATGATCTCATTACTGCCCCCCTACATACAGTATTCTAGAGGCGTGGTACAGTTGCTCCTCTTTACTTAAGCTGCACCAGGGGCGTGGTATCGCTGTTTCCTCTTACATGGACTATTCTGGGAGACATAATTTCATTGTTCTTGCTTTCAACGAAGCCAGGACAGTGCCCCACAGGTCAATACACGCGCGTACCGACATAGACGGTCTATAGATCTCGATGCAACATCAATTAACCGATGTAGATATTTTACCATTCTACTACCCACAGAGACTGTCAAGGAACCCGCTCGACTTTATTTTCTTTCATCGTGACTCTAATATAACTCTACGTACATCAACGAGTTTTCCGTTCCGTTTTTCCATTTTCTTTAGTAGCAGGAGGCTCGACGAGCGGTGAGATAGCCGAGACGAAACGAAACGCAATCGCGGTGGATTATCTCGTGTAGCGAGCGTTTCCGTTCCCCAGAAGTTTTTCCTCGAGTTTTCCGCGTGACGGCCGTCCGCAACGCGATCTATCCGAAGCAAGGGGACGCCCCCGTAATCCTCAAAGTACTCCGGCGAGCTGTTTACGACAGATCTGTACGGGGACGCGTTCGCAGACGGTTTTCACGGGTGACCGGTTTTATTCGGCGGCGATCGGCTCGTATAATTTACAGCGAGCGGGCAGGCACGGATCGGATCGGGGCGGATCGTGCGGCAGCCGGCTAGGCTCCCCCACGGTTTCGAAACTTTGAGGTATTAATCGTCGCCGAGGAAATTTACTTATCCGTTATAGCCGTTTCCGCGTAACATTACGGCCGCCGTAAATAACCGCGCGAAAAGAACGCCGGGCGGGCTGGCTCTCTGGCTGGACGCCGCGTATCCCGCGATTTCCAGCCACGGATCGAGCAAACTCGCCCGAGAAACAGACAGAGAGAAGAGAAAGAGAGAGGGAAAGAGAGAAAGTGCCGCGCCCCATCGAGCGGCTCTCGAAGCCGAGAATCGGCTCTCTGGGCTCCACAATGACGCAACCGCTTGTCGCAACACCGAGAAACAATTCCGCACGGAATCGTAAATTTGGCTCCGCTCGCCGATTCGATCGTTCTCCGCGGCCAACCACGATCGCACCTCCTCCTCCTCATCCTGTTTTCTTCATCCTGGTCCTCTTTCTTCCTCTGATCCCCGTTGTTCCATTCGCTTCGCGAGAAGACGCCGATATTGATCGATGCCATGTCGCGAACAATTTCCTCGATCGAGCCGCAACATCTGTGCCCCGCGAGCTCCTCGTGACAAGTCCAGGGAGCCCCGAGCGCTTTCGAGATCCTATCGATCTTTATTGTCTCCCATCCTTTCGGAGGAGCTTATGATCTGGTGCTGCGATCCTCCGGTCGATCGCGAAACTGGGGACAATCGGCTGTCGCGGGATTCTGCCACGAGTCTCAACGTGTTGAAAGGATTATCTTTCTTCTGGAATTGCTTCCAATAATAGCACGTCAAGGTGTTAACGTCGTTTGCGAAGATCGAATTAATTCTAATTATTGAGTCACCACGTAAATTCGTTGGGGTGCGACTATAAAATTGTGTTCTAATTTTAAGAATTTAGTTGTGACTCATGGATGTGACTGCTTATAGTAAACTATTTCATAATTGATTGATCACAGTTCTCCATTTCACGAATAAGTGAAAAGAACTCATTCCGTGGCTGTCTCTGCAGAAAAATGAATATCCCAATGGAATAAATAACAGGAACAAGCTGATAGATGGGAATACTTTCTGGAGCCACTGTACTATACTGGTCGCGCTCACTATACCCGTCGTGGCGCGAGGTAGGCAGCAACGATGCGGTATTTACAGTCCCGGCTTACCTACATCTCGAACACAGTTTGCTCGTTCGCCCTCCCCCTTTTGCCGCCCACATGCAAACAGGACGAGGCAAACAGGCGCGTAAACGGCCGGGAAGATGCGTCTAGCCGTGTACCCGCGCAGAACTACCCGCAAACAGCCGGCTGCTGTCAGTCGGCAGTTTCTCCTTCGTTGATCCTTCGTTGGTCCTTCGTCTCCTCCTGGAACGAGACTCCTCAGGATGCAGCGGACCTTTCTTGTCTCAACGAACGGCTCGCTAGAAATCATCCAATCTACCCTCCGCGACTATTTACCCTCGCCTCAGGATTGTCTGCACCCTGAAACCCTTTGCCGACCCTAATGAGCCGGTTCCTTGGACTGATGAATGCTAGATATTGCCAACGAGATAGCATATTCCTAGCGGAGTGATCGAAGGTACAGATCTTTTATTGCCGAAGTAGTTAATCCTTAACTTTTTGTTAGGTTGGAGGAAAAGTTCTGTCGTACTTGCAATAAGCAGGTAACTTTGATTGTAACTCAAACACACGTGTTGCTAGTGAATTATTGGGAAACAAGAATTGTTAGGATCTGAAAGATGGCAACAAGTTACGAATAATGGAAATTATATCATCGAATGACATAAGTTTCCTGGTGAGCTAGGCTTGATGTCGCCGAATGACGATATTTATTGAATAAGAATTGATAAAGAATGTTTAACGTGATTAAATTTGTATCAAATCAATGAAGTGCTAATTGGAATACTGCATCAGGTAAATCCGCTTGCTCCGAATAGCTGCGAGTTGCTGGAAAATACCTTCGGTAATGCTGCCGAGATTCCAGGTGTGTTTCACAGGATTTTTCCAGACAGTCGAGCCATTAACCGAGCAGAAACAAATTCTAAACGACTAATCTTGACCGCGGCGCGGCAAAAAGGGGCGGCAGCACTAGCGGGAGACTCGGCCAGACGTTCGTGAAACCGCTCAATCACCGTCGACCGTTTAAACTCGGGCAATAATCTTACAGCATTGTTTGGAGAAGGCGTGTAAAGGATTCGCGTGACGGAAAACGTCGCGTTATCACGGCCCATTACGTGGGCGGTAATTGTTGGCCCGCGTGCTCTAATCTCCGATGGAGAACGCCCCTCTTTATCATCCCCGGTTTGTTCGTAAACCGGGCTTTTTACCCTGACAAAATCGTTCTTTTAACTAGCCGTGAAACTCTGAACTGTCTGTGATTTAGCTGCCGAAAAAACACACCCCCCCCCCCGCAAAAAGCGTTCGCAGTCTCCGGGACGCAGACAACGTTTCAATGTGTCTGCAAGGATGAAAGCAAAATATAGCATCAAATTTTTGCGTCCAAGAAACTATTATCATAAGAAAGAGGTGGATCCTGACTTGTTCAAGGCTTCTTCTTTAATATTGTTATCAACAAAACATAAAAATTGTACTGATTAAATTCGGAGAAGTCAGGACCCCTCTCTTTCCTATGATAACAGTTTCTTTAGAAATTTGATCTCTTTTCCAAATTAAGCCTTGGATGAAAAATTGTGATGCTATATGTTTTGCTTCTAGGCAAATATTTTGCTTCTGGACTATAAGTGTCCTAGAATTTTTGCAGATTTGTCGAATGCCGCAATCAGTACCAAAAATTGACCCAATGAAGCCGCGAAAAAATAATGGAGGGTTAATTGGTCGCAGCCGCTCGGTGTCTCGGTGATAAAAACCGTGATCGACGATCGATCGAGGGAGTCGATAGTCGCGAGTTTTCGCGCACCTTTTCCAGCTCGATGCTCGGCACCAGGATTATCGTACGCGAAGCGGTTCCACCTCCGCTCGTGGAGGTCGTTAACAATGCCGGGCTGCCTACCTTCGGCCCGGTCCGGCAGATAACAGGGAGGTGGAGTGCCAGTAGGTGTGGGAAGGTGTGGGTAGCAACGGTAGGTGACTAAACCGATTCTAAAGTTAGACTGTTCCGGGAGAGGAGACGACGACGACGACGACGACGGTACCTTTAAGTCTACTTTCTGGCAGGATATCCTTCCTGCGTGTCTCGCGTGCCGTTTCCGTTTCCTTCTCCCTTCCTCCCATCCCTCCACAGACCTCAGATCTCTCCCTCAGTGTCGCAGCCGAGAATTACCGCGGATCGATCCGCGGGAATTCGCTGGGGTCCTCCGGGAACTCTAGAAGTTCGATGAAAATTCTTCGCAGGTGTCGTTACTTCAGAGTAACGAACGTTTGTATCTTTCTGCGAATCGGAGACGGCAATGTTCGCGCTGTTCCTCTTCGACAGAGTCTCTGCCACAGCCTTCCTTTCTTTGGAGTTTCTTTGCGAGTCTGTTCTTTTCCCTGTAATCTTATCCGCAATTCGTCTTTCAATTCCGTGTTGTTAACACGTTCTCTGTCATGTTCGTTCGTATAAACGACCAGAATTAGCTGATACAATGAGAAAAGAAACGTGTTAAGAAGAAATCTATTTCTTCGTTTTATAAGGAATTGTCTACTGGATAATGATTGTCCCGTGTGCATGCTGTTTCGAAGGGCAGATCAGTTTCCGCCGGAGCAACAGATACTGTCTCGCCTAGTCGAGGTTGCAGACTACCGTTGGAAATCTATTACGTTATCGCGTAGCGGAAACGAATCGGAAGAGGCGGGATTAATCGCGGCCGGTAAACGGCCGGCAATCAGCGTCCTGGAACGAAAACCGGGGAATCGAGACCGGTCGTATCGTGAGAGAATCGGCCCCTTTGTATCCCAATTGCCGGCGAGATTGCCAGGAATATAATTACCGCGCGCGCGTGGAGAGAGAGAGAACGTTTCGCGATACTGTTGCGCAAGTGGAACGAGCCGCGAATGAAACGCCGGTCCTCGATCGGGGGCGGAGCCATTTTTCCTAATTGCTCGTTCGATCCCGGTAACCACACGTGTCTTTCAAAAAAACCAGTCACGGATCTAAAAACTTCTTCAATTGTTTCACCACAGCCGATCAAATGACCGATTTTCGTGGGAATTGTTTGAAAATACTTTTTTATTCCAGTAATCGCAGAAAATATAAATAAATTTAATTTTGTTATTTTTACAATTAGACTGCGGATATTTGTGCATTTATGGCTTCTGAAAAATTTCAAGAAACGGTGGAATATAAAATTCGACAGAATTTAGTTGAACTTCTATTTATTACAGGTCTGTAGATGCTACTACCACTGGAAATAGGATTCTATTTTATTCCACTTTCTATTGAAAATTGCATATACATCCGGAGTCTATTTATAATACAATACACATCAGTCACTTTTGATGGTCGGTAGGTGTAGTGTTAATCGCTGCGAAGATGATCGGAAAACGCAAGCTTACGTTTAGGGGTTGGTAAATAAGCAGGATTTCGGTTCCCTGGATGCTCGTGGAGAGAGAAAGGGCTCGGAAATAGATCATTTCGATTCGTCCGGCGTTCGCATAGCAGTCGTGGCATCGTTTCTTCCAAGTCAAGGTGCCATTGGACGAGACGAGCCTGCATAATTCAGCGCGGCCTGCTATTCAGGACGTTTTCTTTGGCGAACGAAAGGGGTCGTTGGAGGAAAAGTAGGCGCAAGGTCCTCTCCGATTAGATCGTGTTCAATTCAGTTCACTTAGCACAGGTTTGACCTCGATTCGGAGGCGGGGGCAGGTTGCATGGACGCCCTCGGGCTTTTAATTCGCGCAGGATGTGACACTCTCGGGTCCCTTCCCCTTTCGGGCCGGGACACCGTTAAACGGGAACCATTTAGCATCGAGGGCACCTCGTGGCCCCCTCCCGGTACACCAGCACTATTTTTTTTTCAACGTCCCAGCCTACGCTCCATATCCGACGGCGATGCTATTAGGTCACCCCATAAGTCGACTCGGTTTTAGTGTCGCGAGTATATGAAATTTTAAGGCTTCCGTTTACTTTTAGTCGAGCATCTACTTGGACTTCTGGCCACCGTTTATTCGGTGCTTCTAATTCTTCAATATTAGATGTCAGTCGCTTAAGTAATAGTCCACATACCGCGAAAACGCAGTCGTTTATGGCCGATTTCGTATCGAAAGGAATCGGAGAAAATGGGCAGAATATTTTTAAGGCTTCCGTTTACCTTGAGTCATTGATGCGTCGAGCATCTACTTGGACTTCTGGCCACCGTTTATTCGGTGCTTCTAATTATTCAATATTTGATGCCAGTCGCTTAAGTGCTAGTCCACATACCGCGAAAACGCAGTCGTTAATTGTCGATTTCGTAACGAAAGGAATCGGAGGAAATGGGCAGAAAATTAGTCGCTTGTCTTAGCTTCAACAAAAGAATATTAAAAGATTATTCGTTCCCCGCCGAGTTAAGTGCATTAACAAATATGCACATGATTCCATTTACAAATGATGTGCACATTGACAAAAGAAGAACCAATCAAGAACACACATCCCGCGAAACGATTAAAATTCCATTCAAGCGTTTCTCTCCCTGCAGCCAATGACAATGACACAAAAATGAAGTAATTTATGTGTACGATGATATTATTACACGTGACGTTATGCTTGTATACAGTGATGAATGAGACACGGTGTATACTCGTCGGGCTCGCAGAAATCGAGCCGACCAGCGGACTCGGACTTGTCGTCGCCGACGAAAATGAATCGTTTCCTTCGAGTAATTGTGTACGCCGTGGCGGCGGCGGGAGAAGAGGTAGAGAGCAGCGGCTCTGATAGGGCGACGATTGCCAGGTATCGATCGCCGTATCGCCGCGAACCCGGCCGGCTGACTTAATTAAGACGTTAATGGAGACAGCCCGAAGAATCAAAGCGAATTTCACGCCTCCCTCCCGAACCTGTCGACGAGCCATTAATTTGGCGGAGCAAAGGGCGACGAGGACCGACGTCCGCGATCCCTTAGGACCCTCTCTCCGGCCGAGCATACACGCCGATACGACGTATATTTGACGTTTGATCGATTGATCGCGAGACTCGACGCCCACGCGCCTCGCGGAACCCTTGAATTTTCTTTAGCCAGTGACTATCATCCCAACAACTGGGACGTCCCTTCTCTAGACTGGTATTCATCTCGTATTTAAACTCGTATTTTTTTTTCTAACAATACACCACGCGATGGTCTCTTAATGTGTTACAAGCAGGGGTGTGCGAGGACCTGAAATATCAGGTCAGGAATACGAAACTTTTTCGAAAAAGTAGAGATTCTCGAAATTTTCGGGAACTCGACCTCTTCCCGACTCGTCCCGACCATCGGGTTTCCGATATTTTTATCAGAATAATTTTAGCAGAGGATATTCGGGTTTAACACCGAACCTACCGACCATTCTGAGTGAGTAGAATGTATTGGATTTTTATCACAACGCTTTTATGAGATCAAAATCCTGAAATTTGTTCACTGTAAAAATCGTCGAATTCCACAACGGAGCGCTATTGTTAGCGCGATGCATCGTGGGTCAGTTCATGGACGCCCAAGGCTGCGCTGATCTTCATTACGGAACTTCATTATGGGTCGTTTATCCCATTGAAGCCGTGCCGCCGCTAGCCGTCAATAGCGTCTCTCGGAATCGGGTTGTTCCCGATTCGCTTGTCTCCGCACGACCGTCGTCGAGGTCGATTCAAAATGAAGCGCGAAGGCCGATCATGCTGACACTGCTGCCACAACAAGAACACTTTCGAACATTTCCCAGAATAATTTAACCCTACGATTGCGCATCACGTCTGTGGTACTGTTCGCAGATCTTTAAATGCTTTAGAAATACCTCATGCAATACAGCTTGAGCTTTAATAAAACCGTTCGAGATTAGATTTCGTGTTGGTACGTGCGCGTGTTCCAGCTGCCGAAAGCTCGGCGAGCATTCCGTCGGCGCGTGTCTCGGTTCGGTTCGACGTGAACTTACTTTTCCATCCCCTATTCCTTTATCTTTCTCGTTGCCTCTCTTTGTCTCTCTCCGTTTCTCTCGAGGGGAATCGGACGGTAAATCGTTGATAGGGTGCAGCGTCGGGCAACCGTGAGCGCAACGCCTCGCCCATCTTGATGCGAGAGCTTCCCGGTTGTTTACGAGTTTCCAGCGTGGCGTGTATCGGGATCGATGAAAGCTCTATTCTCTCTCTCTCTCTCTCTCTCTCTCTCCCCCTCTCTCTCGTCAGCGGCAGTTTCTCCGGGCACATTCACCGCGGCCGCGCGTTAATGTCGCGTTATTACGAAACCGAGAGCGCATTCACCCGATACACACCGCGCCACTCCGGAAAGCACTAGACGACCCACCCTGGTTCAATCCCCGAGTTGTATAGCCGCGCGGATCCAACTCGTATTTCCGGATCTAACGAACGTAACCGGATATCGAATGGTCACGGTCCAAGGACAAAGACGTGTCATCCAATCCAAGCCCTCGGGCCCTTGACAGTTCGTCAACCTTCCACTGGGCCGACCATTTTGGTTACACTACCTTTTTCCACCACCTAGTACCTTCATTTTTCCAGATCTTCATCGACCATTGAACAGATGCACAATTTAAAGATCAAGATACAATTAAGAATGAAGCCTAAGGTGTATATTTATACAACATATATTTATACAACAGAGAGATACAAAGAATTATACAGGGTGTCCCAAAATTCGTGAAAATCCCGAAAGGGGGTGGTTCCTGAGACCATTTCAAGCGACACTTTCCTTTGCAA